>PVJH01023503.1:0-34527 GCA_004026705.1 Nesogale talazaci | reverse complement strand
CCTTCTCCTTTTCAGTTGACTGCCATATTTTCCCTGGATTGAGTCTGGCCCCTGGCATAGTACTCAGACCTCACTCCAGGAATGTATGCTTATATTAGTTTTCCTCCTCTGCCCCTTTTGCATTTTTAAGATTACCTCAGCAGTCTCAAGTTGTACTTGTCCTTTTTTGCTTGTTTAGTTTGCTTAGCCTAGCTTCCTCCAGTTCTTCCCATGTGACGATATGCTTCATGCGTTCATCATTGCTTTTCAGTGATGTGTAGTACTCCATTGTATGTATGTACCACAGCTTTTTAATCCATTTGTCAGTTGATGGAAATTTGGGTTGTTTCCAAGGCTTTAGAATTATAAACTCCTTGTGCTGTGATGAATATTGGAGCACAGATGTCTGGCTGTAGTTTTTTTCTTGCCCCTTCTGGGTATATTCCCAGTAGGGGAAATTGCTGAGTTATATGGTATTTCGATTTCCATCTGTTTTAGATAGTGACAAATCAATGCCCATAATGGCTGTACATACTACAGGTCTACCAGCAGTGGATGAGACTTCCAGTCTCCTCACAGCCCTTCTAACACTTGTTACTTTCTCATTTCTCATTGAGCGATCTTTGAGGGTGTTAGGTGGTATCTCATATTTGCTTTAATTCCCTTTTCTCTCATGGCTCTGCTTTTATTATTTTAATGTCCTCACAAAATTTCTTGTATATATATATATATATATATATATATATATATATATATATATATGTATATATTCTATAATGAAGACAAGACAGGCTAAAGACTTTAAGTATTCTGGGAAAAGTTGTATTGCTGGTAAATATTATAGTGGTTATTTGGACTCAAATCCTGTTATACTGCCAAACCCTGCTTCTCTCACACCTGTGAACATTTGCTACTGTGAGACTAATCCTTATAACATTAAGCACAGTGGACATTCTTTTCTCTTTATGCAACAGGGTCCAGAAAACAGTCCTGGGAGTGCAAAGTTGCCCTGCAGCATGTCTCTGAGCAGTTACCCATACAGAAAACAAGAAACAGACCATGCTTCAACCCAGCTGCCATCAAATTGATTCTGACTCACAGAGACCCTCTAGGACAGAAGAGAAACGCTCTCGTGGGGTTCCAAGGCCGGAGCCCTTCATGAGAGTAGGAAGAGTCTAATCCAGCTTCTGTTGTCCTGCTGGTGGTTTTCCCAACATGTAACCCATCATATCGCCAAGGCTCCCTAAGATTGATGAATTTCTTTTAGAATCCAAGATATAAAACCACAGTGTGTCCTTCATCTGGGAAGGTAGCCTTTATTAGTGAAATGAAAATATTATCTTTTAAACATGGTAGCTCATCTTCGATGTCATCTCCTTAATTTTTCATGCTGTAATGAGAATTATTAAACCAGGTCACTAAAATAAAGTGGAGAAAGGGAACTAATTTTCAGGAGCATGGGATCTCCAATAGTTCCTCCAAATTAATTCTATGTCCCTGATTCTAATTAGAATACCATCTTGATGAAATGTAATCATAAATGCTAATAAGCATCATGGGACATTCTACTTAAGCAAGTTATAAAGGACAAAGTTTTGGTGAGAAATGAATCTCATGGGAGGTCTGACTCAGAGATTTGTTCACATCTGACTCCATGGGCTTTTGTAAAGTAAACAAAAGGGAGGCAGATGACACTGAAACTCACAGTGAACTAAGGGGAAACTAAGCTGCCTTCTCTTTTCCTCCCAAGAAGAATCACTTGGTTACTGCTAAAAATAAATTTCTATTTCGTTGTCCCACTTTAGAGCAATTAATCCATTTGTGCATCATAGAAGAAAGAACTAATCTTTCATAGATATTACCTTGCAAGGAATCTATCATAGTTCAGAAGAGTTCCAAAAACCCACCATTCTGTAACTCAGTAGAATCACAGTTTATTTTGTGTCTTCTGATACCTCAGACCACACAGTCTCCGAAAAGGTCAATTATACTAGAAGTCAGATGTAACCCTGAAAGTTTATTAGTATAAATCCCACATTGCCCAACAAGGATTTCAAGAGGGTATTTTAAATTAATATTTTTATTCTTCCTATTAAGAATATTCAACATTGAAATGAAGAGATGATGCATGGGAGAAAAATAAATGACTTGGTGTGTAACATGATCTATCAGCAAGTCACATTGAAGTTTGGCAGGGGGTTCTACAAGGGTTTCTCATATTAGAAAAATCATGGCCTAAAATATTACCATTTCCTTAGATAATTACTACAGACTCTCTGGGTCAGACTGGCTTAACCTACTAAATTCTAGATGTTTGAAGAACAAAAATATGTTCTTAAAAGGCTAGAGGTCTTGAAGAATCTAACAGGAGAAAACATAAAGGAACCACATGCAGTGTCAAATATGGTCATCATTTTTCTCTCCAAGCTCAATTATCTCCCATTAAGGAACATGGCAATAGCGGGGTGTACTCAGCAGGTTTCCAGCTGAAGAAACTGGTCTTCTGGAGGAAGAAAATAAGTTAAATTTCTTTGTCAGCTCTTGGCACGTGGATATAGGAATATTTGGACTTTGAAGGGAAGAAACAACACATGTTTCAAAGATTTTCTAAGAAATGCTATTGAAGTCAGCGTAACATCAACAAAGCATGTGAAGGATATTAAACATCTTGTATAGCAAAGGCAAAGAAGCAAAGAAGTAATTAGGCACTGGTCCAAATACAATAGTTGAAACAATAAAGTTAATAAACAGTCTTTCATATTTGCTAATTCATAAGCTCTTCCAGGAGATGGTGATTGTTCGTTAACTATGCTTGACGTGCACAGCTAACACTTCACAGAGGCATTCATAAGAATTCTAAAAGAGATGGGGAGCCATAATGGCAGTCGCAGCCATTATTTATCATAATTAATTCATTAAAAGTGGCTAAACTCTGGGGGGATATTCCCTGTACTAATTTGCATATAAGTACAGGGAATTACTGATTGAAAAATTATCAATGGCCAGAGCTAACCTATCTTAGAGGTACAATTGGCTAGGTCTGGTTACGGAGCACTCAGAATGTTGATGACACATAAAAATGTTCTACAAATGTAAAATACAAATCCGATTTCAAAGACAGGCACCTAGATGGGGAGGCAAAACATCTCAGGAATACATTTTGGTGTGTTGGCTACAGGTTGAAGTTATTTTGTTTGTTGTTTTTGCTCATTTCCAACTCACAGGGGTCCCATGAACAGCAGAAAAAACACGGCCCATCCTCGACCATCCTCACCATTAGGTGTCAGTCCACTCCTGCAGTCAGCTCACCTCATGAAGGGGCTTCCTCTTTTTTCACCACCCTCACCTTTACTAAACCTGAGGTCCTTCTCCAGGGACTGATTTCCTGAATAAGATGTTAAAAGTATGTGACATAAAGTTTCACCCTTGGTACTTCCAAGGGGCATTCTAACCAAATTTCTTTCAGAACATATTTGTTTTGTTCTTCTGGTAGGCCGACGTTTGGTGACAGCACCGTAATTCAAATGTTCCAATTCTCCCGTGGTGCTCCTTATTTGTTGTCTAACTTTCAAACACATTTGAGGCAATTAAAAATATTATGGTTCGGGTCAGGCAGACTCTAGTTCTCAAAGGGACATCTTTGTTCATCGATAATATCAATAGGCCTTTTGAGTAAATGTGCCCAAGGTAGCATGTTGTTTCATAACTTACCTGTTCCTTCAATGAGTCTTGGTTGTGGATCCAAGCAAAATAAACTTCTGGGTGACTTATATATTTTATTTTAAGCTAATAAAACACAGAAATTAATTTTACGTGCTTTTAATTTACTTATTAAAAATATGACTGCTGGAAATTGTTTAATTAAATATATGGTTAGTATCTTTCTGTGGGAACCTAACCTTGAACTTGAAACTGCAACATGGCTAAAGAAAAGAGGAATATGGTTTCCACTCTCTTCAGAGAGGACCGAACAGGGCCAGAACCACTAATGTCCCTTCTATGTGGGATGTATTTTCATAAAGACCCAGATTCGTTCCTTCTTCCTTGCCTCTACAATACAGCAATCACTTTCAAGTGATTTGGCCAGTGATAAACCACACCAATTGTAATAAACTGCAATGCAGGTGTTCCTTGGAGAGGGGGGATAGAAAAATATCAAAGACAGGACAGACCCTGGGAGTATTTTGGTGTCTATTAGAGAGTGAAATGTCATACTATAATATTCAGTAGGAGGGAAGTCACATGTTCATAATTAGAACAATAGGCAACAAATGAAAAGAAACACTTTTCGCCAGTAAAAATAGCAATTTCACGAAGAACTGTATAGATCAAATTTTATTCCAGTACTGATTATAACAGATAAATTCTGGTACTCCAGAGAAATACAATAGGAAGATAAGAGCAAGTGAACATATCTTGTGAAAATGTCATGCTGAATTTGGCTAGATATGTATTAATTGAGGCAACAAATGAAACTATTCTGTAGCATAAGAATAAAGAAAATATGATCTGCTTAAAACTCAGAGGAAATGCATGCTTCAGAAAAATATAAGAAAATGTGACTCCATCTGGTTCTTCACAGAGTTGGTGAAACAAGAGATGACTGACAAGACAAAGAAAAACATTAGCTAAGACAAAATTAGACCTCACAAATGTAAGAAAATAATGCAGAAAATCTGAAATAAATGACAAAATCCAAATCTACCGTAAAGGCAATAGAGTTCAGAATCATCACTAATGTACATAGAAACAGTGAGAAACTAAACCAGTTTGCAAACGTTGGACATTACCTCAAATATATCATCATCACAGCAACTGTTTTTCAAATAGGAATCCTGCTAGCATTGTGGCTGTGCATTTGGCAGCTAAAACCCAACCACTGCAATGAGAAATGGGCTTTCTCCTCCCTTAGAGTGACCTTCGTGGAAACTCACAGGGATGTCTCCTCTGTCGTACCGGGTTACTGTGTATGAGTCAGCATCAACTCGGCCGCAGTGACTTTAGTTTGGTGGGAATTTCACATATGTAGGCACAGGTCTCTGTTTTTGCAAATCTGGATCAGTTGGTTAAGTAAAAAGAACAAAGCTAGAAATCGTGTTGTAAAAGAGTTCTCCGGGTACTTCTAATATAGTCTCAGATATGACTGATGTGATAAACCAATGGAGCCGTTTGTCCAGGGAGAAAAGAGAGTAATGTTGAAAAGGAAAATGAGAACTACGAAAGGCTGACAATAGGAAGGAAAATCAGTCCATTTGATTATGATGATCGTGAAGAAACTAAATACCCTGGAATGAAATGCTATCTGAAAAAGACATAGCTAATTTGCCACTCAATAGGATTTTTGGACTGACTGCACTGTTCTGATTCTGAACTGAACGAATGTATGTATATATACATGTGTATATATATATATATATATATATATATATATGTAATCTCCACTGACTTAAATTCTGCACAAATAATCCCTAGGTTGTTTGTTGTTTTTAGATGCCATGGAGTTGGGTCTGACTCACAGAGATTCTTTGTACAACAGAAGGAACCACCACTCAGCCTGCGCCATCCTTTCAACTATTCACAGAGTTGAGCCCATTCTTGCAGTCACTGGGTCAGTGCGTCTTGTCAAAGGTCTTCCTCCTTTTCGCTACCACTCGATAGTACCTAGGGATCTGTTCATTTCATTGTTAATTAAGGACAAAGAGTTCTCCAGCAGGAATGTCTGTGGAAGGTACTGGGATTTATAGCTTTGTCATTTGACAGTCTCTGAATGGCAAAAACTCAAGAAATCAGTCATGTGCTGAAGGGAAAGTGGCATCTATAATAAGGTGGCCTATGTGGACCAAAGAAGAAACTGTGAGAAAATATTAGCATAAATACTCAACAAACAACCTGCCATCTCACTTGCCCTTATCTGTTGCACAAACACTATACACAAGTATGCCCAAAGTGTGTGTGTGTATATATATATATATATATATATATATATATATACATTCGTTCAGTTCAGAATCAGAATCAAAGTGCAAACTGCAGTAAAGCAGTCATCCTATTTCTTGGTCCTATCTGCTATTTTATAGGAGGCACTGATGAAACTGCCTGAGACCATTTCACAAATTTGCTGGATTACATTTTCTAAACAGATTCTTAGGCTCTGCTAACTCGAGGGAACAGAGGTCTAAGGATGTGGCTTTCAAATTTCTCTTACCTAAGAATTTTCAGAGGGAGGGAACAGTTTCTTAAACTTGCAAATTCTGCACTCTTATTACTGAGGACAATAATTCAGAAAATATGAGAAGATACTTGAGTGTATTACTTCTTGTGTTAGTCCGGGTAGACTAGAGGAAGAAATTTCAAAGCCACGTATATGGATATAAGGAATGGGTTTATATTCAAGAGAAACAGGACATTGAGAAAACATCCCAGCCCAGTCCAGCTCAAAGTCACAAGTCAGATATTAACTCATATGCCTGAAATCGGTCCATAAACTCTCCTTCTGATTCACAAAGTCACAGGTCAGTGGCTAGAGTCCCGGCACCTACAGGGGTCTCTCCATGTCTCCTCGCTTCCAGGGGTCAGGGTCTATCAACAGCATCTCGTGGTGGCAAAAGCAACTCATCGCATGCAGAGGCCTCCATGTGGCTGCCCCAGCCTCAGAGGTCCAGCTCCATTAGGGCAAAGCCGTGTGGTTTCTCCACCAGCTACTCCAGCCTCCCAGATGCCACCATTCTGTGTTGCCTGTGATTAATCATCTCTGAAACTAACTCCCCAAAACTGGGGAAGATAGCTTCTCATCCTCACGAGGGAAATATCGTGAGATTTCCCAGGAGTCTCAGGTGAAAGTCATGCCCACACAGAGGCCTCATCGGCTACTCAATGGCTATCTCCAGATTAACAGGCCAGAATCCACCCCTATATTTCAATGACAAAATTAATGTAAGTACATGACTGCCACATTTCTGGTAGATGTTGGACTATTTTTAAGAACATTTGAAACCTACACTTTCAGAAAGAGTTGTCCACAGCCTATACAAAAGTAAATGTTTGATAGGTATGTTTGTTTGGGGTTTAAACTGTACTTTTAGAAATGAAATTTACTCTAGAGACTCACAATAAATTATTTCCCTGAATCTGGTTTTCTACTCTATCCAATTTTATTCATCTTAAACAGTAATTTTATCTTCATTTTTCATAACATTGAATTTTCCTCTTAAATGATGTTTTAAAGTTATAGTAGTAACATGTACTTCTTGTCAGAATAAAATATTACAAAGCTATATAAGCAAAGTTATTTATAAATGGAATAAAATTAACTTTCATAGGAGAAAATAGGATGAAATGAAACATAGGAATAATATGAATCAGCCCAAGAGTGAGTGTGATTAATATGCAAAAACATGATTCATAGTTATGCATCTCTTTGCAAAGAAGCCAAAAAATTATCTGAGAATATTTTATAGAATCAGAAAGGAAATATAACCCTTTTCACAAGTTTTAGCTGTGGTTGCCAGGGTCGTAAGGGGACATAGGAGAAATAAATAAAGAATGTACAAAATATTTTAAAGTCAGTGAAACTAACAAGCATGATACTATGCAGAGGATTATGCTTTTGTCAAAACCCATAAAACAGTACTGCACAAATATCCAATGCTTATATGAACTGTGGGCTTCAGTTAATATTAATGTACCAGTAATAACGTGCCACTATTCATGATTAAGTGCATCACAATAATTATATTTATGTAACAATGTAAGTAACTGTTCATGGATTGAGGTAGGATATGAGAATTCAGTAGTTTCTATTCAATTTTTCTTTAAAACTAAATAGATTCATAAAAATTAAACAAATAAAATGTCTTAAAATAGGTCTACAGCTCTATGAAATACCTTGTGGTAGAAAAGGTAGTTAAAATTTCTACCTTTTAGGGTTTACATACTACTGCTGAGCCAGAAAGGAATCTTTGAGGAGCTAGTATGACAGCAGGCATATAAACTGAATTTAATTTTTGTCAAGAAGCTACTGAAAATTGTAAACCAGGATATTTATATATGAAAATAATCCTTCTAGCTTTCACATAGAGAATATACTCTGGACAGACAGAAGACAATGCAAGAAGATGCCCTGAGAAGTTTCTATAAGAAAGAACATGACGGCTTAGAGAAGAGAAGCCCTCTAATCAGTGATTTCCCCTTCCCTCATCACTGCTCACCATTTGCAACCATCGGGATTGTTTCTTCAAGTGTGAAAACCCTTTCTTGATGCTTTAAAAGTGAATTGGGCTTAATACTTATATAAAACCATTCCATATTTCAACCACGTCCAACAGAATTGTATATCTACTACCACAATCATTTTCTAAACATTGTTTTTCTATATGAATCCCTGGTCTCATAAAATATTGGTCCTTATGTGATTGACTGATTTCACTCAGCATAGTTTCCTCCAGGTTCATCCATATTATGGCTGTTTCACAGATACTTCATTATTCTTAATACTGGATGGTATTATGTTGTTTGTACATATTGGTGTTTATTTATCCATTCTTCCCACTGAAAGGATTTTAATTATTTCCATATTTTTTGCTATTGTGAATAGTAGAGCAATAAAGATAGGTGTACATCCATCTATTTCTGTGGTGGCTCTTATTTCTCTATGACCGTGCTGGATGATATGATATTTCCTCAAAATTCTCACAGCTGCACCAATAGAAAACATCATGACAAATGAAGAAAAAGTTATGTTGTCAAGGATTTCATCTGGCTTGAATTCATAAATTTGACTCATGGAAGCAGTAGTAAAGAAATGGAGGGGTGTATTGCATTGGGTAAATCTTTTGCACAAGGAATTTTGAGTGTGAAAGAGTAGAGATGCCATTTTGAGATCTAAGGTACACCAATTCAAGCCAGGGGATTTTCAATTGCTTCCTGTCAGGGTAAAATTTTGGCATTGAATAAGGAAGATTAAGGAAGAATCAACTCATTTGAAACATAGTGAAGAATATTGAGTGCACCACGGAGTACTAGAAAAATACATGTCTTTCTTGGAAGAAGTACAGCCAGAATGCTCCTTAAAAGTTAGGATGGAGAGACTGAGTCTCAAGTCTTTTGGAGGTATATATCGTCAGGAGAGATCAGGCCCTGAATAAGGACATCTTGTTTGGCAAAGTGGCAGACACCAAAAACGATGTTCAAGGAGACGGATCATCCCAGTGGCTGCGACAATAGATTCAAACATGTACAATCGTGAGGCTAGAAGAGGACTTGTCGGTCCTTTGCTCTGGCGTACAGAGAGTTGCTATGAGTGAGAACTGACTATGCTGCACCTAACAACATCTTTGTATTCCCAGCTTTTTGAGGAAGTCCCGCACTGGCTTCCACAGTGGTTAAACAGCCCCATCAGCAGTATATGAGATTTTCAATGTATCCACATTCTCCTCTGTTTTCTTTCCTTTTTTAAAAATAAAAAAACCCTTTATTAATGTTGAGGTGAGGTACTTTCTCATTGATATTTTGATTTGCATTTCTTAAATGTCCAATGATCATGAGAATATCTCATGTGTGTTGGCTGCTTGAATGTCTTCTTCGATGAAATTTCTTTGACAAAATTATTGGTCAATTTCTTGTTAAAGTGTTAAAATTTTTTAATGAATTTTAGAGATTTGCCTCTTGTCTCATAGACCATTGCATATTTCCCCCCAGTCTATGCATTCTATTTTTACTCTTTTGGTGAAATATTTTGATGACCATATGGGTCTAATTTTTAGGAGGTCACAGTCACTAGATAATTTTCATGTATTTAAGAGTTTTATAATGCCTAGCTCTATCACCAATGAAAATTTTCACTTTAAAATCCTGCTCTGTTTTGATTGCCACTAATTTGTTATATTTTTTATCACTAATTTTTAGTCAATTTTATCTTGTGTCTAAAATATGTCTATTGCATACAGTGTAATGATGGATCCTGTGTTCATATAGATTCTACTATTCTTTTTCTCATGACTGGTGTATTTAATCCATTTATACTCACTGCAATCATTGACAGTTATAGACTTATTATTGCAATTTCGCTGTGTGTCTTTATGTGTGTGTGTGTGTGTGTGTGTGTGCACATCTATGTATGTGTTGCTGGTTACTTTATTAAACACAATTTTCCTTATTGGGCTAATTTTTGTAGATTTAGTTATCACTCCTCAATACTGTTCTTTTAGCATTTACTAGGTCTGTGGTTTATGATTTTTCTCTTTATTTTAATAAATATACTTTGACAAAGAATATTCATTTTATTTGGGGCTACCCTGTAATTTGTTCATCTTTTCTCAATAGTCTACTTTCTCTTGACACCTACTTGACTTAGTCTCCATTTGGAAGTTTTATTTGCTTCTTACTTATTCCCATTAAAATTCATTATCACAGGAACCAATCATAAGGATCTACATATAACCTCCTCCCTGGGATATAGACGATGGGAAAGTGGGCAAAGGGAGACATCGGACAGTCTATAAATTATCAAGGATTCATGAGGAAGGGAGAAGTAGGGAGGGGGTGGAAAAAGGAGGAGCCAATACCAGGGACTTAAGTGAAAAGAAAACATTTTGAGAATGGTGATGGCATTAAAGGTACAAATGTGCTTTGCATATAATGAATGGATGGATGGATTGTGCTAAGAGTTGTATGAACTCCCAATAAAATGATTTTTCTAAAATGAGAGAAAAATATTATCTCTAGTTTCCTATTTCCAACCTTTTACTTTTGTCTTATGTTAGACACTTCAAATTCTGAGTTGACTTCTGGTTGGTGTTGTGTATGTTCATCAAAGGTTGTAAGCTGCTGTTGTTTGTTCTTTGTCCGTAGTCCTTCCCTTAGTTTTTTTTATAATCTTGGACTGCTTTTTACAACGTCCTGTAATATTTGTTTAAATGTTTAAAGGATAATAATAGAGGATGCATAATTCTTGGTTGTTTTGTTTTTCATCTCAAAGTCTCACATATGTAATCCAAGTGCTTCCTTGTCTGCATGGTTCCTGTTGAGAAATCAGAGCACTGGCTTATTGGTTCCCTTTTGTAGGTAACTTCTTGTTTTTCCTGAGTTGCTCAGAATCCCTTCCTTATTTTTGGTTTTAGTAATTTTGATTATGGTATCTTGATGATTCCTTTTGGGATTTATCCTGTTTGAGTTTCTCTCAGCTTCTTAAGTATATATTGTATATTGTCTCATTTTTGATGATGTGAGGACAGCTTGTCTCCAACAACTCTTTGAAAGTTTTTCTGTGCTTTTTGTTTTTTTTTCTGTTTCTCTTCTGGAATTCCAATCATCTACACATTATTTCTTTTGACTGTGTTCCATATAATTTCTCAGATTTTCTTCACCTGTTTTTGTTCTTTTGTATTGTTCCTCTTGCAGATGAAGGAACTCGGGTGCTGTCCTGGCAGATGAGTTGGGCTGCTAACTGTAGGGTTGGAAGTCACTAGAAGTCACCAGCACTTCGACAGAATAAAGATGAGGCCTCTGGTCTTATAAAATGAACAGCTTCAGGAACTCTATGGAGCATAGGCTCATTCTCATTCTGATTTGGGCTATTTCCTCATTTCAGAAAAAAAAATGACTCAGCACCCCCTGGCAGTTAAAAAAATATTTGTCCTATAGGGGATGATCCAGGATAATGGGTAAGCAACAAATTTTACAGCCCTTCTGGATCATTTCAAAGTCACTTTGGGAAACACTGCTATCAAGGATTGCGATGAATTAGAAACAAACTGATGGAGATTAATTTGGTTTATGGTTTTGTTAGAAGATTAAGATGAAGAGATTTGTTTCACACTCACTAATTTACTCCTATAGTCTTAGTATGTATTAACTACTTCTGAAATATCAGCATTAATCTTTTGGATTTCTGTTTGCTGGTTTTGTATGGTTTTAGATTTTCATTTGTTCTTTTGATGTTTCCTTGAATTCTTCTAAAGTTTTTTTCAATTTCTTTGTTTTTGTCTGCAATGTTCCCAAAATTTCAAGTATTTATTAAAAATAATTTTTTACAATTCCAAAAAAAATTGACCAAAGTTTCAGAAAGTTATATAATTTGTTTTGTTTGTTTGTTTGTTTGTTTTGATTTGTTTGGGGGGGGCATCACTGTCCTGGGAGCTACCCAGCCTGGGACCACTGTCCAGTGGTCGTGGGAGCTACCCAGCCTTGCTGCTGCTGGATTTGAACTGCCAAGCTAGTGGGCCGCAGTCCCGCACTCAACCACTACGCCACCGGGGCTCAGCCCCCAGTTATATAATTTGGGACAGGCTTATTTATTCATATTTCAAAACATCGTTGAGTCTTAGTTTTCTAAAATTTAAAACCAAGAGGAAATATTTTTAAAATAAAAGAAAGTGTTTCCATTGTACCTATGTTCTTAACTTCTAATCTAAATTTGTTTCATTTATTTTGCACAATGCATATACATTTTTTTCTTAATCCCTGAAATGGTCTCTTTAATTGGTAAAGGATTTCTTTTTCAATCATGCTAACATGGCCAAATAATTTCCCTCTAGAAATGGACTTTTCCGTATTTAAATGACACTTAACCTTTTGACAACTATTATCTTATAATTCTCGACCCAGAATAGGTTTAGAGGTCCAATTCACCTGAGCCTGTTCATGCTGAGCTTGAGTACATATTGCAAAGCAGGGATAACAACATGACTGCTGTGTAAGTCTTCCCTGTGTGCATATTTGCCTTTGTTCATTGCTATTTGAGTTAGTTCTTTTAATTTTTTAGAGACAACAGTATGCTTGCATTTGGCCTACCTCAGCTATTATAAATTCTTGTTTTATTCCATGGCTGGTTTTCTAAGTCTACCACTTGTATCCTGTCAAGAGTTTCTATTTAAATATTTGAAACTGTCTTCTTACTTTTGTAAGTCTTATCATCCTTCTAGATCTTGACAGCAATTCTACCCTGACCCTCGAAACCTTGAATGTGCATATTCCCAGAAATTAATTGACAGTTAGCAATAGCAATAGGTCTTGACAAGACCTAGAATCTTTAACAAGTAGTTCCCAGAAATTAATTGACAGTTAGCTATAGCAACAGGTCTTGACAAGACCTAGAATCTTTAATAAGTAGTTCCCTGTAGCAAATCAAATCTATTTGAAGGAAACATCAACATATTTTAAAAGACTATCTCATAAAGGACCTTTGTAATTTATGGAATAGAATTGCTGCTACCAGAAGAATTTTATCATCTTACTAAACTTTAGTATGGTCCCAATAGCCAGTGACTTTTGTTCAGGAAGAGGTTTAGGAGGAGAAAGTAAATAACCAATAGGCTTTTAAAATCTGGAATATATATTTTCCTCTTTAAAAAGTGTGTGCGTTTTATAGAAGGCATTTCTGGAAATTCCCCTCTGGTTTGGGGTCATATTGCGATTTGCAGCTGGTAGGTGTCACGTAATTGGTTGTAACCACAGCAAACCTTTGTGCAACAGAATGAAATGATGCCTCGTCTGCTGCCATGAGCACAATAAGCATGTTGGACCCATCATTGCAGGAATTGTGCGACTCCATCTTTCCTAGGTTCTTCCTTTTTATCACTTAATTTAGTAAGCATAATGTCCATTTTCAAGGACGTGTCTCTCCTGCTACCATGTCCAAAGTAGGTGAAACCACGTCTCCCTACCCTTGCTTCTAAGGAGCAGTGGCTGTATTTCTTCCAAAACAAATGTGGATAGTGCTTTCAAAATCATTCAAATGCATCCATTTTTCTTCAGTCATCCTTATTCAATGTCCATCAGTAAACTGAGTGTGATGAAAGAATGAATGAAAGAATGAAAGGAGAGTAAGGTTGTTGTACTCATTAAATGAGTTCATCATACATAGACACTGCTTCAAATAGTCTCTAGTCATCCATAAGCAGTTAGAAAATGGCAGCTTTCATTTTTTATTATGTTTATTGAGCCTTCTTCATTATTGATATTCTCTATCAAGTTAATGGGAACCAAGGCCCAAAGGATCGATTAGCTTATTCTTAGATTTCCTTTTCTCATAACCTCTCCCTTTGTGGATGACTATTAAGTCAGTGAAGAATCTGCATCTCCTGCTTCAATCCATTATCTGTCCAGCGTAACTGCACATTTCTCTCATGTTGCCTGTTACCATCTTAACTTCTAGTATATCTCCTTGACCTTACTTCAGCAAAAATGACCACCTTAAACATGATATCTTCACTTTTTCACCACATGTCTGACAGTTTGCCATACTGTGATGGCATGGGTGATGTTTTAAACTGTGTCACTGGTATGTTAAGTACTGGGAGAGTCAAACAAAGTGAACAGGTTTCAGAAGAGGTTCCAAACTTGGGTTAAATGACCAAAAAAAGGAATGGGCTATTCACTTCATAGGAGTTAGCCTGAAAAACCTTATGGAAAATGGTGGAACATTGTCAGATACTGAAAATCTAATAGACAGCATCAGAACACTGGCAGAAACAGTGCCATAAGATAAGCCCTCACTCAGAAGACATTCAAAATATGATAAAGAAAGAGTATTCTTCTCAGAATTGATCATATTAACATGGAGTAATGGATTTGGGACCATCATTTACTGTTGGTATATGATTCAAAATAAGAAGAAACTGCTGTACCATCCATTAAAAAAGTAAATTTAAAATGTACAAAGTAGAAGCTAGAAAAATTGAAAGTTTTAAAAAATGCCATGGACTACATAAATATCTATTTCCTAGGTGTTAATGGGCCAAAATGGACTGGTATTAGCCATTTAGAGTCAGAAAAATCATATAGTTTATTATACTAGGAATAATCAATTTAAAAGTAATGGTATTGCATTTATCATCAAAAAGGATATTTTAAGATCTATCTTGAAGTTCAATGCTGCCTGAGATAAAATAATATCTATCCACATACAAGAAAAGCCATATAATACAACCATTATTCAAATTTAAGTACCAATTGCTAACACTTGTAAATTAAAGAATTTCACTGCCTTCAGTTCTATTGATAATTCTTGATGATTCGAATTCAAGAATCAAAAACAGAGAGGATGTACAGTGTTGGAAGATACATCGTTAGTGTATATAAAACAATGCTACAGTTCACATAATAGAACAAGACAAGAATGAAAGAAAAGCTCAAGGTGAAAGTCAGAAGAAACTAATATGTGCTTAATCATTAAGGAGTTAAAGCAAATAGAAGAAATGATGAAGTGAAAGAGCTGAAAAGGACATTTCAAAGGGCTCCTGGAGAAGGAAAATAAAGTATTGTAATGAAAAGTGCAAAGGTCTAGAGTTAGAAAAAGAAAAATGGAAAAACATGCTCTGCATATCTTAAGCTGAAAGAACTCAAGAAAAAAAATTTAAGCCTTGAGTTACAATACTGAAAGCATCTGAGGATAAAATATTGAACAATGCAGAAGAATCAAAAGAAGATGGAAATAATACATAGGCACTGACCAAAGAAAACTATGCAGCATTCAACCATTTCAAGAGGTGGCATATGAGCAAACACCAAAGGTACCGAAGGACAATGTCCAAGTGTACTGAAAGCATTAGTCAAAACGAAGGCTCCAGGAATGAAGAAATACCAATTGAAATGTTCCAAAAAGTTGAATTTCAGCTTGACTTTTTGAGAACCCGTTTCTTTCAAATGGTTGTAATCTGCTGCCTGTAATTATTTCCTGTATCTGCATCATTGGTTTGACACTCTGTCAGTTTTCAGGTACATTTAGATAAAGATCTCCCTTCACTGTCTATAGAATGGATCTCAGATTGGGCTTTTAAAACCTATTATTGTGAACAACGTTCTCTCAACTTCCATTTCAGGGGCAGCAGACTGGATAATTTCTTGGTCAAAATGTTGGTGTATGAAACCTGTACTCCATGTCAAATACTTCCACTGTCTGTGTGACTTTAATGCAGCTGTTTAATCTCTTCTGTTAAAGATTTATATTGTTCCCCCTAGGTCTAATAGTTGGTCCTTAATTCCTCCATCCCTTCACTAGGGCATAAGTAGAACTTTTTAATTCACAGCACTGTGCTAGTCCTAGGACCTAATCTGTGAGTAAGTCAAACACAATTTCTGACTTTTGAAAGTTTAAATTTTTAGTAGATGAGACAAACAATAAACTTTTTCCAGTATGAAGATGAAGTATCAATATTCCTCTCAGACACTGGTTGGGGTATACCTGGACCTGGACCCAAGGAAAAAAACATGAATTATCCCATACTCTATTTCAGGGACAAGTAAGAAGGAATGCTCTTCCTAAAAATGGTCCAAACTACAAGATAAACTGGTTTAAAATACAAGAATAACTGTTATTCTAAGGCTTGAGAAAATTGTTTCTTTTGCTTGTTGGTTTCTTTAGTTTCCACCTAACAATTGTATGACTTTGTACTTGAAAATTCAGAGTAATAGAGCTTGTTTCTTTTCTACCGATAAGTTATTGGTCTGGTCTAGGAAAAGAGGAAGAAGCAAAGAAAAAGTATCATCTACATACATGAAATGTCATCCCAATAAATGGAATAATAAGCTATATACTTAGGAGGGCAAATAGATAGCATGCTTGACTATTAACTGAAAAGGCTGATCATTTGAAGCCATTGAAAAAATCGTCAGAAAAGGATTTACTTCTGAAAAATCAACCATTGGATGCTATATGACACACATGCGAACACCATGAATTAAAACTGACTCAGCAGCAACAAGAAGTAAACAATTCTATTCTGCTCTTATATGGATCTGAGACATCCTAACTGTGATAATTATTTGTGAATTGAGTTGCAATATCAGTGGTTCAAACCTAACAGTAGACTGGGGGGAGGGGGACTGAGACTGTCAACTCCTATCAAAATATAAAGTTTCTAAAATCCAAAAGGGGGCAGTTTCACTCTGTCCTATGGAACCCCTCTGATTCATAAATTGGCAATGAGAGGAAGATGGTGGCAGTGGAGAAGGGGATGTTAAGAAAGGACAGTGTATGTGTATGCTCTAGCACTTTCTACCAAGAGACTTTTTTAAGATCACAACTTATTTCATAAGAGTGGAGAGGTTACCAAAGCTAGAGTTATCTTGAAATACTTATGATGGTGAGTAATTAAGCCCAAGACCCATGAAGGAGATTGCAGCTGTTTAACATCACTTCCTGCTGAGATTAGCAGCAAGAAGTGAAGAAAATGCTCTTCCTATGTGGAAAGGTATAGCAAATAGTGTCTATGGCCTTGTTGAAAGTAGAATAAATAAATATTTAATGTAGTAATGCCAAGTTAATGAAGGCAAAGTAGTTATGATCCAAACACCATTTTTCTTAAATATATCAGAGGAAGAGATTCTCAAGGTGATGAAGCAGATATTTGAGTAACATACTCCAAAAGAAATGTGGTAAGTATTACCGTGAAAAGCACATGATACTAAAGCAGCAAAAGAAATAAATGAATAAAAGAGAATCAACTTAAATCCATTATTAAAATTTAAAAGTGTCTGTCAAGAAAAACACCACCACAAACTCCAGAAAGTACAGGCTAAAGACTTCCAGGTGTTCGAAGAATTGAAACAAGTAGCCAGTCCAGTCATAGCATGACATGATGAATCTGGTAAGGCCAAAACCTACAAAGATATGAAAGCCAAGTTTCAAATGTTGTAGTTTATCCTGAAACAAGTATATGGAAGCTTCCTCTAAGTGGCCTTCGCTGTATGAAGTTGTAAAATAGTGCTATGCTTTGCAGGGAAGCCTTGCACCTTACTCCTTGAGTAACCAGAGAGAGTGTCTGGAGGTATAAGTCCTGAAGATCATTGTGAAAAAAATGACAGAGAACTCTAAAAAAGAAAGGAGAGACTATTCATAGTCCAAAGGGTAAGAATGACCATGTTATTTATAAAAGAGGCTAAATCTGTCTGGAAAAGCAGCTCATAGTCCTTTTTCACAATGGGAATAATTATTCATTTTTGCAAAATATCTAAATTCTGAATTCATATAGCTTTGCTTTTTAAAGAAGCAAGGTTTTTCTCTTGCCCATGCCACGCGTAATTAAATATTTTAAAATAAAATGGACTTTGATTTTCTTTGACTACTGCACCACAGGATACTTTCTAATATTACTATCCAACCACTGATTTTCTGTCATATTAAAAGTTTACCTATATCAAATATTATCTGAAATCCCTAAAATAATTTTCAAGAAATTAGAGAGAGGCATGTCTTAGGGAGCATAGACTAAATTAAGGGGAATTCATCTGAAATCCTACTCTTTCATCCACTTTGAGATTCGGAGTCATCTACACTTTTAAAAAGTAATTTGAAATTTTGTCATAAAAACCTTTTCTCCTAAATCATTTTCATTCAGAGAAAAACAACTCAGGGCTGTGAATGATGGAAAAGTCACCACCAAGCACATATCCAGTGATGAGAACATAATCACATCAAGGCAGTTGGTTCTGGAACTAAAAATTTCCAGACAAAAATGACATCAAGAGCCTGGGTGCTTTCCACCTTTCTCTTGGGTCTTCTCAATAAATTAGAAAGCGCCCCCCCCTTCATGGGAACAAGTTACTGATAGCAAAACCAGGTTATTTGTGCAGATACCACCACATCTAGCCTAAAAGAGGGAGGAAAATCATTATGAAGTTTTTGTTTTTATTGGAGAGGAAAAATCTCCCACAAGCATTTGGATAATCTTCTTCAAGTCTTGTTGGCCCAATTGAGGTTGAATGAACGTAAATAAATCAACCACAGACAAAATGAATAACAAAACAAGTTATGTGGTGGATGTTAGGATTTATTCCCCAAGGTGTGCTACCTTTCAATAAAAGAGAAAGGCATAATTGGGACATAAATTGGAGCAGCAGAAAGCAGAAAGGTGATCTCTACCCCTCAATTATAGTTACAGGAAAATCACCAGAGGCTTTTTCCCTATGTAGACAGTGCATATGTATTTTGGGCTTCAACTGCTATCTGTAGCCATCTGTGTACCAGATTTACACAATGTAAACTCTGATACTATTCCTTCCTTGATATTTGAATTACTATATAATTTACAATTTTTGGATCATGAATGTTGGTGTGCTTCTTCCATATGGACTTTATTGACATCTCACTTAGATAGCTGCTCATTTGGAAACAAGCTGCTTATCTGGAGTAAGACTGCAGACACTAGACTATTTAATAGCTGGGCACCATCTCCTCTCTTCACCACACTTTGCCTCATACTGTCTGTGTTTCCTTCATGAGGGTGAGTATCAAGTTAGGTCAGAGTACATATATTTTTAAGTGACTTAATTAATTAATTACTAGCTTAATGAAGTTACTTTTAATTAAGTAGCATAGCTCTTTTCCCAGAAAATGTACCTTATAACATTAATAATTGATTTTTGTACTATCAGTAATCACCAGGTTAGCAGTTGTTGAAAATGATTGCGTATATAGTCTAATAAATGGAAACTCAGAATATTTACTGTAAAAGTTAGGCAGAAGATCTCAGTGAAGTGGGATCATGAAAAAGGTGAGATTGAGTAAGAGACAATTTGATTTTAAGATGTTCCAGTAAACTTAAAATTTGAAAGAACAGATTTGTGTTAGTACGGGTAGGCTAGAGGAACAAATTTCATAGACATGCATATAGATATAGAGAAAAGGTTTATATAGAAGAGGAAAAGGACATTGAGCCTAGTCCAGTTCAAAGTCATAAGTCCTATATTAACTCATATGCCCGAAATCAGTCTATAAAGTCATCTTCCAACTCACAAAGTCACAGGTCAGTGGGTGCAGAATCCCAGCGCTGGCAGGGCTCTCCACATAGCTCCTTGCTTCCAGGGCTCAGGGTCCATCAACAGCAGAAGCTGCTCATTGCTGGCAGAGGCCTCCATGTGGCCACCCCAGCTTCAGAGGTCTGGCTCCATCAGGGCAAAGCCGTGTGGTCTCTCCGCCAGCTCCTCCAGTTTCTTGGACGCTGCCATCTTGTCTGTGATTCATTGTCTCTCTCTGACTAACTCCCAACAACTGGGGAAGATAGTTTCTCATCTTCACGAGGGAAATATCCTGAGATTTCCCAGAAGTCTCAGGAGAAAGGCATGCCCACATAGAGGCCTCATTGTCTACTCAATGGCAATCTCCAGATTAACAGGCTAGACTCCACCCCTACATTTTAATCATAAAATTAACATAAGCACATGACTACTGCAAGATTTCAAAATGATTAATTTCTATTAGTCCAATCTGCACAGACTAATACTACTTTATTTTGCCTCTCTGGATTTCTCCAAAACCTAACTAGTTATTCTATTACTCTTTAGTCCAGCACCAATTTTTTCAGTAGCAGGAAAAAGACATAAAAATGCAAAGAAACAAAAGAAAAAAATACAATGAACTTGAAGGATTGAACTCTCATGTTTTTCGTCCTTTACTTTACATCCATTGGGCTCTCCTTTCTACTTTCTGCTGTTCTGAAAATAGGGCAATAAACTCCACAAAAATGACATGCCGTCTCCTTCTTAGGTCTATCAGCGATTGCACTTGGCTTTCAATAATCTTCATTTTGTCTTGCTCCTGGCTGAACTACTAGAGTACATTTCAATGTGTTGTTAATATTAAGGTACATGTACCATGCTTAATCAATTGACTCTGTATTTTAAAACATGATGGTTTCAGGTGAAAGATACAGGGATTGAATAAAATAGTCATTCAGGGACTGTTTTATGGTACTAATTGATTTTTAGTACCTCTTCTAAGCCAGCAGTATTTAAATGGGTTAATTTTGGATAGCTGTTAGCCATGCTTAATCTTTTCATGCCTGAAATTAATACTTTTATCTACAGCTGAAATTAAGAAATCTCTTTGAAACACTCTATATCAAACAGAATTGAAAAAGAAACATTAAGATGAACTTTGTTTTAAATACCTAATTTTCTATTAGTGACTGAATCTTTTTACCAGAAAGGCAAGATAATTGGCCTACCACCTGTGAGACCCAGGTGAACAGATCTTTCTGTCTGTTGTGTTCACCACTGTATATTCTGTGCCCCAAAGTAAGGCCCTCAAAAAATATAAATATCGAAATTATAATTAGCTTATTCTATGAGTTAATGATACAATAATAAAAACTATTACTTTTTTTCAATCTTTAATCATTTCTGGTTTGAGTTGTGCTTTCTTCATAGTAATTGACAAGTTACCTCAGCTCACTGTACCAAACTATGGAAGCAGAACCTCACAAAGCAAAACAACTTACACTGACAGGCAGTGGGAGAATGTTTTACTCACACCGAGAAAAGGAAGAACAAGATCAGTGTTAACAAACGTACTAGCTCTTAAGACCCAGAGAAGATTTTCAGCTCTTAGACAACACAGGGCTCTTGTTAACGCACACACCCCTCTCGACTCCAGAAAGTCCCCTCCCTTCCAGGAACAGATAAGAAGTGGAGTTGGCCAGATGGTTGCCAATCATGGACAATTGCACAATTTCTTTTTTATTTTTTTGCACTTTCAAAGAGAAGAAAGAAAATTTACTGTGTATTCAGAACAGAGAGAACATTCTCTAGAAAAGAAAAAGAAATAGAGGTAGAGTCCTTCCTCTCCCCGAGGGCTTCCACCTAAAGGAGGGCAAGCTACCATAGGCAGCGGAAGAAAATGGGAGAGGTGAAAAGGACAGAAGAATAAAATGATCATAAACCCTTATCTTGTTGATTTTTGAAATTATTTGATACTTACAAATAACTAACAGACACCAGACTAAAAAAAAAAGCAAGATCTTAACGTGATGATCACAGAGTAAGAAGGAGAAGGCAAAGTATGCTAAGAATTTCCAGGTTTCAATTTAAAAGTAGTAGTCTAGTATTAACCAAGCAGGCATAAAGCAGACATTGAGGATAGACAAAGAAAGGGAAACTTCAAATTGATTAAAGAATGGAATAATTTCATCTCTAATGCAATGACTTCCAACAGTGGCTTCCCATTAGTTTCACCTGGGAAATGTTTAACTATTGTAATACCCAGGCTAAACATAGATCAAGTTAACTCAAATCTTTGAGAGTGATATCAGAGAAATTTATATGTTCCCTTAAAAGCACCCAATGATTTCATTTAGCAACCAAGACTCAGCACCTTTGGCTAACATGGAAGATTCCAAGTCTGATCCCTCCTTATGCATTGGGAGACATGGAAATCTTAATAAATAAAAATATTTTTCAAGTTATGCTAATTGCCTTAAACTAGTTCCAACTTATAGTGACCTCAAGCACGTTGTCCTTTTGTGCTGTGGAATATATCCAGATTTATAGGAAATAAGTAGAACTTCAAGGAAACACTTAAAGGAAAGAGTGAACCTTTCCCATTTAGTTTTCTGGATTATAAACTTTTCAAAGTTAAGCATTCCACTGCTAATTGAACCAACCACTGCTAACCCAAACAGATACTCTTAAGAAGAGAACGATATAACAGTCTGCTGCAAAGATTACATTTTAGATACCCGATGGTGCAGTGTCCTACAGAGATAATAAGAAGAGAAATTGACCCCAAAGCTTTGGCATCTTAGGGGAGTAGATTACCAGTTATTTTCTCCCTTGAGCCGCTGGTGGGTGAAAACCATGGACCTTTCAAGTAGCACATGGGCACTTAATCACTGTGCCACTAGGACTCCACCATTCAGTTCTACCCCATCTTCATGACCATTGATAAAGTGGTATATTTCATAAAGACAATAATAAAATCAACTTATTGTCTGCCTGGATTCACTGGCTGCATTTCCAGATCACACCTATACATCATCTCTAGAACAAATAAACATACAGTGATACTTCAACAAGCTTGGTTTGGATTGTGTGGATCTACTTAGCCCCAAATGTTTTTTAATGCATTAAATGCTAATAAGCTCTACATGAGCAATTAGTAGTTCTGGTAAATATCACACCCCTGTAAAATGTGGTCTTCCATAGTTCTTGCATATTCTTCACCATGTTTGCTGCCAGGCTGCTAAACCTTGAGTCCACAGTGTCACTAAGGAGGCAGGAAGTGCTCCCCTAACGAAAAAAACCTGGGATATCACAGGAAAAATTTAATTGCATGGTGTGTATTCTAAATTGAGGTGTGCCACGACAGTTCCTGCTAGATCAAGATCAGTGCATGTAATGTAACAATCATTGCAGAAAAGGAAAAGGAAATCTGTGAATCTCTCACTGCAGCTATGCCAGCAAGTGAAAACTTTACATGTTTTATGGAACACCTTTTTATCTCATATTTAAAATGCAACTTTTATGGGGTGCAGTATGGAATACATATACAAAACATGTGTTGGGTGTTTATGCTGTTGATAAAGCTTCTGATCAACAGTGCGCTCTTAGTAATGAGTCAAAAATTACTCATGAATTTTCCACTGTGGGGTGAGAAGGGTGGGTTTGCATCTCTAAACACCATGTTATTTAAGGGTCAGCTGTACAATGCCTGAGAATTGAATTGCATTTCTGATTAAGTCTGTGGAGTGACTGATTTATGATCTGGGCCCTCCTGGCTCTCTGCACACCACACAGCTGATGAAAATAAAAAAGATCTCTGGAGCAGCTGTAAGCAGAGCCTATCATCCTTCCAACAGCCCAAGGAAACACTTGCTTGCACAAGCAGCTGTCCCGATGCATGAATGAATTAAGCACTGCCAGGGACCCTGAACAGCTGGGAAAAGCAGATGCTGGTGTGAGGTGAAGGAGGGTGAGAGACTATCTCTGTACCCATCTTCAGCTCCACGAGGAACCAGAGTATCATGTGCTGTGTGATGTGAGTGTCAAGGAACAAAAAGGATGGGAGCTTGTGAAACAATCTCAGAGAAGTATCTGCAAATGAAGTTACTAATTAAGACCACTTTTGGCTGAGCCCCGGTGGCGTTAGTGGTTGGGTGCGGAACAGCGGCCCGCGGAATTGGCAGTTCAAACCCAGCGGCGGATCTTAGGAGCAGCACTAGGTAGCGCCCACGACCACCAGAGGCAGTGATGCCACAAAAAAAAAAAAGAAAAAAAGAAGAAGAAGACCACTTTGATATAAAGCTGTAAATAAATTCTTATATACTGGGGAACTTAAATATCTGGTATTCAGAAGAATTATCCCTTGCAATGCATAAATATATTTTAAATTCATAGACCTAAATTATTTTCCCTTTTTAAGTCTAGGCATTAACAAATTTTCTTCTTTGTGTGCCAGTCTTTAAAAACATGAGCTAAATCTTTTTTTCCTTTAAGCTACTTTAAATGAATGAATTAATCCTTCATTCCAAACAGTTGCAGTTTACATATTTTTAAAATATATTTTTAGTGAACTAGAACGTAGATTTAAGGGTGTTAACAAATTCTGGAGCTTAGGAAATATATTTCTTTCTCTCTGACACCTAGTGAATGTTGCTGAGGAGTGGGAGTAAGTGAGTTTCAAATTCAGAAGATGTCTAAGTTCTGTATTTCTTCCGCCACATGGTTTTTATCTTTTAACCCCAGGATAATACCCTTGCTTATTTTTTGCCCTAATAATTCTATATCTGTGATGTCTGGTCTTATTTTATTACATTTTTAACCTATTACCTTTCAGTTCAAGAAATGGTAGGTTAACAAACAGCTGTAGTAAAGAAAAACCCTGAACTATAAAACTACATGGAATACTTGTCATTTCATGTGGTTTTACGGTTCAGGGTGTATTGATTTAAAATGAAACCAATTGAATTTTTTAGATCTTAAGCCTCACATATGTAGGTAAGTTTACAAATACAGTATTTTAACCCTTTAGTGCAGTGAATTTCTTACTATGACTCTTCTAGCAATAGTGTTTGTGATGTCTATACTGTTATTGGGTTGAACCATGCAAATAAAGTGTTCGTGGCCCACCATGGGGAGTGGACTGCTGACCCTAATTCTAGTAAAAGCATGGAACAGTTGTGGGGAAGGGCCCAGGAAAATAAGACAGATGGAACCATAACAAGGATATTGTTTAGCTTTGTCATCTCTCTAGGCTTAAAAGGAGACACTAAGAGGAAGGAACTATGCCACAAAAGACAAAGATGGTAACAAAATAATAGCAAGAATGCTAGAGTGGAGAGATTCCAGGAAGCAAGGGACTCATGCAAGATGGCTGTGGCGCCAGACCCACAGAACTAAATGTTATTGACACTTGCCCAAGAAGGCTGTAAGCAGAGTCCAGTGGCATCAGGCCTCCAGCATGATCCAACTGCAAAGCATCAGAAGAAACTGTCCTGATCAAGAACTGTATTCAGAACTATTCCTATTATTTCTGTCATTCTTGACTCCAAGGTTACTTCCCTGAAAAACCCCTTCAGTATGAATGCAATTCATAAGCTCTGTGATGTTGCAGTGAATTTCAGAACTGATAGACCAGAAGATGTAATGAGGGCAAAAGGAGTAGCTGATGTTAGAGACGATGGAGTGACACAATAGGGTGAGAAACTTAGACATTTGGGACAAATTTAACCTCAATCGCATTGGAAACAACCTTGAGCCAGTCCTTATAAAATAGATTATTCAATTAAATCTGCTATATCAGGAGATTTTCGAGATCAATTTTTTCCTCATAGTAGAATGTATTTTTGATATAGTGTTTATAAAGGTGTACAAGGTGGAATATTTGCCTACAAAGAGACTTAGGAAGAGTCTAAAGAATTGAAAAAATTTCAGAGATCCTTGTAGCTATCTCCTTTGTAGATAGGCAAAATGTGGAAATTGAGATATATAAGGAAAAAGAATAGGGTTACCTTGAGTAGGGGAGAAAAACCTCTATTACAAATGGCAGAGTGCGACTCAACATGCTTCAAGCGGAATGAATATTAACATTTATAAAAAATCATTTCATAGGAATCCTTGCTCTCACACACACACATACCTATATACTTTCTATAATTAAAAAAAGATTTGTTAAAGAATTATTTCAAGAATATAGATATAGACAAAATACAGTAGAATTCCACACCTCAATGCTAATATGTTCTAGAAGGAGCACTGAGATACAATGCAGTCGAATCCTACATCAATTTTTCCCATAAGAAATGACTGAAAATGCAACACTTTATTCTATTAAACTGGCATTCCATGATGCTCACCTATACAACACGATCACTGAAGACAAAGAGGATGCATAAACAAATGTGGTGAAGAAAGCTGATGATGCCCGGCTATCAAAAGACATAACATTTGGGATCTTAAAGGCTTGAACATAAACAATCAGCTATCTAACACAGAAGCAACAAATCCACATGGAAGAAGTGCACCAGCCTATGTGATCATGAGGTGTCAATGGGATCAAGTTTTAGACATCAAAGAACAAAAAATCATATCAATGTGAATGAGGGGTAGTGCAGAGTGGGGACCCAAAGTCCAGCTGCAGACAACTGAACATACCCTTACATAAGGGTCACAGGGAGGAGAGAAGCCAGTCAGGATTCAGTGTAGCAATGATGAAGCATACAACGTTCCTCTAGTTTTTTAATGCTTCTCATACACACACACATACACACACACGCACTGTCATGATCCTAATTCTACCTTCCAAATCCAACTAGACCAGAGAATGTACACCAGATGATGTACACCGGTTTAGGTAGGAATTGGAAACACAGGGAAACCAGGACAGATGAATCCCTCAGCATCAGTGGTGAGAGAAACTAAACTAGGAAAGTGGAGGGAAAGTGGGGTAGAAATTGATGACAAGGATCTACATATAACACCCTTCCTGGAGGTTGGGCAAAAGAAAAGTGGGTGAAGGGATTCATCAGACAGTGTAAGACATGACAAAATAATAATAATTTATAAATTATCAAGGGTTCATGAGAGAAGGGAGGGGTAAAAATGAGGAGCTGATACCAAGGGCTCAAGTAGAACGCTAATGTTTTGAGAACGATGATGGTAACAGATGTACAAATGTGCTTGACACAATGGATGGAGGTATGGAGTGTGATAAGAGTTGTATGATTTAAAGAAGAAAAGATTAAAAGAAATGATTTAAAGAAATAACTGGAAATGGATGACTCCTTTCTCGAACACCGCTTTTACTTTAACCTCTTTTATACAAAACATTACACAGAAATCTCCAAGCAAATAAGTTCAGAGTTAAATAATTTGTAAAAGAAACACAACATTTAAAAAGGTTTTTTAACCACTATACTATGGCCCATACCTTGAGGTGAATGAGGATCTGCATCTGTGGACACGGGTGTGGAGAGCAGGTATCAAGAGAGTCATGGTTTGGAAGGGGAATCCGTTCCATAAAACCAACTGGTAGCAGCTTTTCAGAAGTTTTTCTTTTTGAAAATCTCTTTCTTAGGTCCCATGTGCTTCATCTGAAAACAGTACAAAAATCCACATAAACTAAGAAAATTATAGGAAAACACTTGGAACCCAGTAGCAAACGATGTAAACAACGGTTACTAACAACCGAGTGACGGAAACACATACTGCTTTTGGTTACGAAAATCACATGCATCGGGTCAGATTTCAATGTTTTTGCTTGTTTTGAGCTCTGATAAAAATTTTCTCTACCTTTTGCATCCAAACCTGACTATCAAGTACTGAGTTGGTCAAGTACCGGGGTTCTACTGTATAAGAAAAACACAAGAAAGAGGAACAAGGGGAAACAACAGTTACTGTGGAACTGGAATGAGAGAATCTTGTAGAAAGGGTCATTTTAACTGAAACAATAGCCTTTAAAGGACCGAGCCAGCATAAGGCAATCTGGGAAGAAAAAACATCCGGGAATAAAAGCAGGCGCCTTTCTCTCTCTCTCTCTCTCTCTCTCTCTCTCTCTCTCTCTCTCTCTCTCTCTCTCTCTCTCTCAGATCTCTGACAGAACTCTTCATCAATCAGACCCAAGAGGAGTCACGTGGCTAGGGAGTTCATTGGTGTCGTTCTCAAAAGTTAGCCTCCCAGGGCATGGTCGAATGTGGATAAAGTAGATCTGGTATGTTAAATAAATAATTGACAGACCATACCAGAAAAATAGTTTTTAGTAGTTCTTAATGCTCCTCGGAAGAAAATGTATGGGGATACAACTTTCATTATGATAAATACCAAAGAAATAAAGATAGCAGCATAACTTAAAAAGAAACCTGTTTTCAACTTTACATAACCTTTAGTTCTGGCACTTACCTCTCTACTTTTCTCCATTGCTAATTTCTTAAAAGAATTGTTTACAAACCCTCCATCTATTTTCTCATAGATCATTAACTCAATTGCCATCTGATGTGTGCTTCCAAGACTTTATAGTTTTCCAAGAGTAATCTCAACATTAGAAGTATCAACATCACCTGACAACTTGTTAGAACTCCAAATTCAACTGCTGGCGCCCTAGATTTGCTGCATCAGAAATTCTATGGGGTTTGGGTCCAGTAATGGGTGTTTTAGCGAGCCCTATAGGTCATTCTGATGTGAACTAAGCTTTGCGAACAATTGCGCTACAGAAATCACTATTTTAGGATTTCTGCTGAGGTCCATTCACCATCATAGAGCCTGATTTTCTTGGCCTTGACTTTGACAATAATCTGTGGCATTTGACATTGTTATCGCTTCTATAAGAGAAATAATATTATCTGTCCTTTCATTCTCCTGCCTTCAAACATAAAACAGGAATATCCATCCTCTTAAAAATAATGAGGATAAAATCACTGCTTAGTTATCCAAATATCAGACCCAATCCTCCCTTATATTGGTGAGTACCTGCCTGATATTCAGCATGATTAATAAGGTAAAAATCAATCTTCTCATGGGAACTGCCTTTATTTCTTCATTCCTTCATTTGCAAGTTCCCTACTTGCAAACATCATAGGGTCTCTTTTTTGTTCCTGCCTCCTCTATATAGAAAGCCCACTAGGGCACAAGATAAAAAACGTTTAGCTTTCCAGCGATTCTGCCTGCCAATAGGTAGGAAAGTTAATTCAATGAGGAAGTAATAAAAGGCCCAGTGTGGCATCAAGTTCCAGTCAAATTTTTGAATAATGTTTTGAAAATAGTATCAATGATTTTACCTATATCTGAACACTAGTGATATTTTTAAATTCCAGATTTTGAAGTTTCTTGCCATCCTAACTTTTTAACACAAGATAAATTAGCTAAACAAGTTCTCATCTATTTCAATCAAAATATAATAGGGAAAGAAATATGTTTAAGAGGGACAGGTTGAATTTTCCAATGAGGTGGAAATGAACGGGTTAGTCAGCTTTGGTTACCTAGTTCTTAGAATTTTAATATCATTGGAGCCTAACATTGTGGCTGTATTTCATGTCAGTTATGGTACTTTTAACAGTCTTCGGCAATGCAGATAGATATGTTGAATTTTTGTACAGTAGGTTCATAGCAACCACAAGTGACATAGTCGGTTTTCTGAACGTCAATCTATGCTCTCTAAAACTTGCTTGAGAAAGTAGAGTGGGTAAAGCTACAGAGGTGGGCTGAAAAGGATGAATTAAAGGAAATAAACTAGAAATTCCAAAGGTGACTCAAGAAAAAATGCAAAGTATTGTAATAAAATACAAAGACCTGGAATTAGAACAGCAAAAGAGGAAAACTCATTTCATATTTCTCAAGTGGAAAAGAACTGAAGAAAATTTTCTGACTGCAAGCATTGAGGGTTAATACCAACTAGTTGCTTCTCAAAATTAATATAAACTGTCTGCTCCCATCAATATTTAAAGCAGCAGAAACAAAAGCAGGCAGTTCTACTCTAAATTATAGAGACACTGTGAATGAGAACTGCATTTGAAAACAACCCAGCCCAGTCCAGTCCAAGGTCATAAGTCTGATACTAGCCCATAGGTCCAGTACCAATCCATAAGTCGTCCTCAGACTCACGAAGCACATGCAATGACACCAGGACAATCACAAGCCAGTGGGTGCAGAGTCTTGTATATCCATTGGCATGATAAACATCTCAGCACTGGCAGGGGCCTCTCTGTGGCTTCTGAAGAAATCAACACTGGCAAGAGTCTCTACATGGCTTGTCCAGCTTTTCCAGGTCTGGTTCAGTCAGGATAAGTCCATGTGGCTTCTCTTCCAGGATGTCTCACAGGGAGTCAGTCTTGTGGCTTGTCAGTAGAGCATCTCCAAGGGACTGCGGAGTGACACTCTCACCTCCAAGAGGGAAATACAGGCGGATTTCTCAGAATTCTCAGAGATGAAGACCATGCCCACACAGAGATCTCATTGGCTATCTCCAGATGGACAGGCTAGACTCCACTCCTACACTCTTGGTCCGCAAATTAACACCCGTTTAGGTGACTGCCAAAAAAAATCCACTTAGTAGTAGTGGATTTCTTTTTCGGGGTGTGGCAAAATTTGCATGGTATAGGGAGCATCAAAATAAAATAAAAATGGTAGACTGGCTGGTCTACCATTTCCAAAAGTAGTGTATGATTACACTTGATCTTAGCCCAAAGGCCGAGAAGTGATTGTATGATTAAGAAGTGATGGCATTGAAGGGAGAATCCAAGCTGCAGTAAAAGCACTGAAAAGATAAAAAGAGGTTCCGAGAATTGACAAAAGGCTGATTGTTTCTTTAAAATTAGATGCAACTCTGAAAGTGCTCACTTTTCTTTGCCAAGAAATTTGGAAGGTAGCTATTTGGAAATCCAATAGGAAGAAGTCCACATTTCAGGACCACTCTAAAAAAAAAGGATGACCCATCAGAATGTGGAAATTAGCAAACAGTATTAGTAATATCATGTCATTGTTTTTCTGTGTTGCTGAGTTGATTCCTACTTCTACTAATGCTAGGTCAAATGCAACTAATCACCACCAAGTCCTGTGCCATCATCACACATGTTATTACATTTTCAGTCAATTGCTATCACCGTTATGTCAGTCCAGCTTGTTGCAGGTTGTCTTTTTTTTCTGCTGCACATCCATTTTACCAAGTATGATGTCCTTTTCCAAGGACTAGTATCTCTTGATAATATGTACAAGATACATGAACGGAAGTATCACCATTCTTGCTTCTAAGGAGTATTCTGGCTATATTTCTTCCAAAACAGATGTTTGCTATTTGGGTAGTATGTGGTATTTTCAATATTTGGGGCATGCAGCATAACTCAAATGTATCCATTCATCTTTGGTCTTCCTTACTCAGTGTTCAACTTTTAAATGCATATTAGATGATTGAAAATACCATAGGTTGAGTCAGGCACACTAGTCTTCAAAGTAATGTCCTTGGTTTGCAACCCTTTAAGAACTTCTATGCAGAAGATTTACCCAGTACAAAATGTCCCTTCATCTCTTGATAACTGCTTCGATGAGTATTGACTGTTGATCCAGTGAGATGAAACCCTTGATTACTTCAATCTTTTCTTCATTTATGATGATGCTACATACTGGTTTAGTGATGAGGATTTTGACTTTCTTTATAATGAATTGTGACACTTGCTAAAGGCTGTATATAACCCTTGTCTTCATCAGCAAATGATTCAAGTCCTCAGTTCAGTAAGCAAGGTGGTATCATCTGCCTATATGGCATGATGTTCACAAGTTTCTCCCAATCCTGTTATCACACTCTTCTTAATACAATCAGATTTCTTTGATTATTTTCACAAAATAAAGATTGAATAATTATAACCCTGATGCATACCTTTCCTGATTTTAAGCCATACTGTAGTCCCTTTTCTGTTTGCACAGTTTCTTCTTGATTAATATACAGGTTCTACATGGATAAAATTAAGTATCTCAAAGTTTCCTTTCTTCTAAAGGTTTAACATAAATTTTTGTAGTCCCATATTTTTGTAGATGCACTAAAATACTAGTAATCATCCTTCTGGTATTCTCTGATTTCAGCCACGATCCACTTGCCATCAGCAGTGATATCCTTTATGCCATGTCCTCTTCTGGATCCTGCCTGAATTCTGGCAGCTTTCTTGTAAAGTACTGCTAGTTTGGAGGTAATCTTCAGCAAAATTTTACTTGTATGTTACATCAATGGTATTGATCTTTAATTTGCACATATCTTTAGAAAAGAGAAAAATGTGGATTTCTTCTAATTATTTGATGAGGTAGCTGTCTTTCCAGTATCCTAGCATAGATGAGTAAGTGCTTCCATCGCTCATCAGCTTGTTGAAATATCTCAATTGGTATTCCACCGGTTACTAGAGTTTGGGGTATTGCTTAATACCTCAAGTGCAGCTTGGATTTTTTCCCTTCAGTAAAATTGGTTCTTGATCACATGATACCTCTTTAAATGGTTGAATGTCAACTAGTTCTTTTTGAGTGAATAACTTTGTGTAGTCTTTCCAATTTCTCTTCATGCTTCCTCAATTGCTTATGGTAAATTATTTTAAAAAATGAACGCTGTAAAGGATTTCATTTTACATGGATCCCAAAGCAACATCGATGGAAATAGAAGTCAATATAAATTAAATGGCATATTGCCTTACACATATGTGATGCAAAGAGCCACTTTAACGTGTTAAAAAGTTCAGATATCACTTTGGGGATTAAGGTGAACCTAACTTGAGCCAGGGTATTTTCTGTAATCCTATAGGCATGCAAAAGCTGGCCAATGAAAAATAAAACAGGAGAATTCTATGTTTTAATTATGGTGCTGGCAGACTATACTGAATATACCATAAACTGCCAAAAGGACAAACAAATCTGTCTTGAAGAAAATATAGTCAGAATGTTCATTATAATCTAAGATGATGAGACTATATTGCATATTTGGGGACTAGTTCCTGGAGGATGACATCACATTTGATAGAATTAGTGAAGCAGAGAAAAGCAGGATGATCCTCAATGATACTAATTAACACAATGGTTGCAACAATGGGCTCAACTACAGGGTGACAAAGGATCAAGCAGTGTTTTGATCTACTGTACACAGATAGGGTTGCTGTAAATTGGAAATAACTTAATGGTACCCAACCAACAACGAAAACTATCTCTATGGAAGCAGATTATCAGATCTTGCTCCTCTGTAGTGTGCAGGATGGTTCAAATCACCAATCTTCCAGCCATCAGCTTAAAGAATTGTTTAGGTATTTATCTTGAGTTTGAATTTACAATTTGAACACAAAAGCAAAACTTGATTTAACCAAAACATAAATTCACTCTAATAGAGATGGTGAGCCCTGCAATTTCTTCAAGTAGCAATAAAGAGAAAACTAGCTTAAAATGGAAATAGAATATTCTTTTATGAGGCCAGAGGATACTCCATTAGGAAATTTAAACTGAAAAGTCACTCCTAATTTTTTTTCTGGGACTTGGTTCTACACAGAATAAGACTGTTTTTCCAGAATCATGAAATTTTTCCATCATAATAGGCAGACTTTAATTTAGTCTCTGATAGAAGATTTTTAGGACTGAAATATGAAGTAAAAGACTGGGATAAACAACTTCTGATCTGTATAGATTATCATTTTGGGAAGCTTGGACATTAGTAGAAGAAATATAATAGAGTTGTTTATTTCCAGCCTATCCTATTTCTAAGCTATTGCTAAATGACTCATAATGGAAAAAAAATTCAAATCCTGTTGAAAGAAAAAGAAGTGAAGACAGTACATTGAAATAGTGAAGATTAACTGACAACATGAGAATTAAAATGTTATTTTGAAGAATAATGTGGCACAGGTTATTTTATTCTATTTGACTTTTCTTTTTACAGTTATGAAATACATCTATCAATTCCATGATTTTCCATATCTCTTCTGCACATATTCTTAAGTATATTATATTTTTATTCATTTATTGTTTATTGGCATATAGTTCACATATTATTCAATCACATCAGGAAAAATTGTGAAATCATCACCACAATCATTTTGCAAGCAAATTAACTTTCTTCTTTCTTGTAGCTATTGTTGTTAATACTCCTTCACCCCCAACATTAATTGCCATGTATCTAGGTAATTTTTTTTCCTTTTTTAATCATTTTATTGAGGGTTTGTATCACTTATCACAATACATCCATACATATACTGTGCCAAGCCCTGTCTACCTGCGGTTATCATCATTCTCCAAATCTCTGCTTTTCCACTTGAGCCCTTGTTGTCAGCTTCTCATTCCTTCCCCTCTCCACTTCTCCCCCGCCCAATACCCCTCATTACTGTATAAATTATTATTATTTTGTCATATCATAACTTGCCCGACGTCTCCCCTTGCCCACTCCTCCAATGACTGTCCTCCAGATATGAGATTATGTGTAGGTCCTTGTGATTGTCTGCCCCTCTCTACCCGACCTTCCCTCCATACATCTGGTAACTCCCCTCTCATTACTGGTCCTGAGGGGTTCATCTGTTCTGGGTTCCCCGAATTTCCAGTCCCCATCACCACCAGTATACCTCCTCCAGTCCATGTGGGTTTGCAAGGTAAAACTGGGATCATGATAGTTGAGGGGAGGAAGCCTTCAAGAACTAGAGGGAAGTATGTTCCATCACTACTTCACCCTGACTGACCCTTCTCTCCATGACTCCTCTGTAAGGGGGTGTCCAATTGCCCATGAAGGGACCTTGGGTCCCCACCCTGTTCTCCACCCTCATTCAAAGTGATATGCTTCATGTTCTGCTCCCTGAGACCCCTCTTGATCATGCAGGCTGTTGTGCTTCTTTCAGCTAG
>PVJH01023502.1:0-34697 GCA_004026705.1 Nesogale talazaci | reverse complement strand
GGGGGGGGGGGGCGCATCACTGCTCTCTGGTGGTGGGAGTAGGAGGCCCAGCCCCACTGCTGGAATTGAACCTCCGTCCCAGTAAGCCACAGTCCCGCGTACAATCACTACACCACCGGGGCTCAGTCCTTAATTTGCATTTCTTTTTACCAAAACTTTGGGTCCTTTGTTTATTCAAAACATGTAATTCAGCAAATACTGTATAATTTGCTAGTGCCGATTATGGAGCCTGGGGGCTGTTACACATGGAGCTGCTAAACCCACAGTCAGCAGTTTGAGCCCACCAACTCCTGTGTGAGAGCAGAATGAGGCCCCAGAAACCCACCCGGGGAATTCTGCCCATAGACAGGGTCTCTGTGAGTCAGAACTGGCGGGATGACAGCACGTTTGGTTTGGGTTACACGCCTAGTGCTGCAGAAGCAGGTGCCGAAGAGGGGCCCCTACATCATTGAAAGAATAGACAGTATGCGTACGTATAACATGTAACAGCGTTGCAGATTGGACTAGTGCCAGGTAGTGACAAGATGACAACTGAAGGCGCTCCCTTCATTTGCAGTGCCTCCAGCTGCAGTTGAGAGTAGTAGAGAGGTTTCACCGGTACTGCTGACCCTCTTGTCCTTCTGAGGTTCTTTTCTTTCTTGGCTTTTACTAGCCTTGATCCTCTATGCCTTGTCTATTCCTTTTCCTCTTAGTCCAGTTGTGGCATGCTGGGATTTCCCAGATTTAGAACATAATAAATGGTAATGCCTACCTTGCTCTTTTTCCCCTCTCCTGAGCTTACTTCAGATAGTGAATTGAAATAAGGACTCCTGTTCACTTTCATGTTGCCTTGAGCTCTGAGAGTAGAGGAAGAGGGGAGATGGGAAAGGAAAGCCTGTCAGGACCTACTGCTGAAGTCCAGTCAGTGTGTGCACCTGGTAAACTCCTCCAGTAACTTCCAGTCTTGGCCCACCGAGTTGACTCTGACTTCTAGGGCCCAGTCGGAGTGGGCAGCCTGCCCCTGTGAGGTTCTGAGAGTGCACATCTTCACAGCAGTAGAGAAGCCTCGTCTTTCTCCCAGCGAGTGGCTGCTGCTTTGAAACTTCTGACCCTGTGATTAGCAGCCCAGTGTGTAATCACTATGCCCCCAAGGCTCCTTACATAGATAATTACAATTAAAAAAAAAATAATCAGACTGACTTTTGGACGTTTCTTGGTTAGTGATGTTTTAGCATCTGATTGTTTTATTACCTGTTAGACCGGTGTTTCTCAACCTTCCTAGTGTCTCAACCCTTTAATACAGTTCCTCATGTTGTGGTGACCCCCCCCCCCAACCATAAAGTGATTTTCGTTGCTACTTCGTAACTGTAATTTTGCTACTGTAGTGATGAATCGAGTGACCCCTGTGAAACGGTCATTCGACCCCTAAAGGGGGTTGCAACCCACAGATTGAGAACTGCTGTGTTAGACTGACTTCTCTACTTTAAAAAGTATAAGAGGGAATAATGAACATCATGAGAATATTTTTAAATTTGGCATATAGCTTCTATCATACAATTCATTAGTTCAATAGTTGGGCAGTCATCACCAACTTCAATTTTAGAAAATTATCTTCTTTCCTGTATATATTTTTGTTAGCTACCTATAAGAAGACTTGAAAAAAGAAAAAAGGAATGGGGTAGAATTCACATTACTAGATTACATTAAAAACAGTAAATTTTAGAGTAATAATTGGACCTTCTTATTTTTCCATAAAGCTACTAAACAAATCATAGTCCTGTTGTGGGGGCGACCCAGTGCCTGGAGCAGGGCATCCAGCCTAGTGATGAGTGAGAATGGGTGCCAGTGGCCCCATGTAGCAATGAGGAGGTGGGTGGTGCAGGCCAGGGCAGTGCTGCTTCTTTCTGTTCTCCCGGTACCTGACTCGCAGTCACCAAGGCTCAGAGTATTCAGCCTGAGCTTTCTCTACCAAGAGAGGAGCAGATGTCAAACTTCTGACTACTTTGATGTTTTTATATTACCTACTTATTACCACTCAGCAAATTCATCTTTGTAGTGTTACCTAGTTATTTTGCTCTTGGTCATCAAACATTCTGATTAGAAGTGTTGGACCTAATAGCGTGACCCTTGAACACCTCTCCTCTCACACCTTCGAAAATACACATGTAACTTGTGACAGCCCCAAATTTGGCGACAAATGATCTGCTGTTGACTGGAAACCATATCAGTAAGATACACCATTGATTAACACAAGTTTAGTGTATTATGTGTTTTATATACTGTATTTGTATGTACTCTATATTGTCCCCATATAAACCGTATTTTCAATACAAAGTGAAAAGGTGCTTTTCAAAAGCGGCGAGGTTCACACCAGCAGGGCCTGACTACAGCAACTTCCCTCTTAATCCAGCTATGGCAGGCAGCTGTAAAGCTCAGTCTTTTACTTTGATGTCATGTGTTTTCTCTGCTTCTTGGGAACACTGTCAACCTCTCGGTGGTACTTTGGATGGGTTCGAGCTGACACTTGAGATTTTTATAGTGCTGCACTAAGTACGATGGAAAATAAGTAAGAACTGTGAGAGATCATTCCCCTGCTTCCTACAATTAAGGGGATTTATTCGGGCAGCTAGTAGGTTACCCCAAGTCACGATCAGTAAACTCTAAGGATACAATTATCGGTCCATAGCAACCCCTGTCCTCCGCCAGCCCCAAGCCTCTCTCTGGCACTGCGTCAGCCATGTGATCCCTTGGCTTTTGCCTCCACAGGCCTGAGCACCCTGCCTGTTCTGTCCCACAGTTCCACACTCGGGGCAGCTGGAAGGCTCCCCCTAACCGGGGTGCGGCTCCTCTGAGCCTCTGTCCCACAGTTCCACACTCGGGGCAGCTAGAAGGCTCCCCATAACCGGGGTGCGGCCCCTCTGAGCCTCTGTGCCACAGTTTCGAGTGCGTCTGGTCCTGGTGACTCCACTTTAAGCAGATCTTGAATGTGCTCTTCCAGGTGGTCCTCGGCAGGAACTTTGGTGGTGTAGTGGTTATGCATTGGGCTTCTAACCACACGGTCAGTCAGTTTGAACCCACCAGGTCAGTCAGTTTGAACCCACCAGCCGCTCCATGGCAGAAAGACGTGACTTTCTACTCCACACATTATAGGCTTGGAGACTCACAAGTGGGCCTGGAATTTCTTTCTTGTGTCCCAGATGGCTTTTATACACTGAGGAATGACTGTGGCGTATCTGTTAGCAAACCATACTCCCAATGAAAGCAAAGGATAGGGTCTTAAATCACACGCTCTGGTAGAGAGGTTATATATACATATATATATATATATTTAATGTGATAGCGCAGTTTACTTAGCCAAATTGCTCACACAGATAATTAGTATCATAGGCATTTGGGGGAGCTTTTGTTTTTGTTTTAAATCCACCCATAAGTGAGTATATGCAATTTAAACTCATGTTCAAATTAAAGGGAAAAGGGCTATGAACCTTAATGTCCTCTGTTTCCTTTTCAGGTTACCAAATGTGGAGGTTTACCTGACAACATCTTGGATGTCTGGGAGTTTTTAGGCAAACCCAAGCATTGCCAATATACATGGGACACACAAATGAACTCTAATCTAGGGATACCCGCCACTTGTAAGCTTCGATTTGATAGAATATTTTTCAGAGCAGCAGCTGAAGGGGGCCACATTATTCCTCGAAGTCTGGACCTACTTGGACTGGAAAAGCTGGACTGTGGCCGATTTGCTAGTGATCACTGGGGTCTGCTGTGCAATTTAGATGTAATATTGTGAATGCTTTTCGAGTATGAGTTTAAATGTATTGTGTTCCGGATATTTGCAAAAATAATTTATACCTGTTTGAAAAGGTAGCATTAATATGGAGGAGTTAACATTACTGGATCATTGTAACAGAATTTTTAAAAGACTCTGATTTTACTTTGTGAATTGTGTTCTCAGATTTCAGAACTAAATTACTGTCTATTTAAAGACATGCCTATTTTCAGAATCTGCGTTTTCTTAATGAAAGACACAAAGCCTGCTGGAGCTTTTAGTAGTGCCCACAACCTCAGCTGCATTCCAAGGGGGGGCCAAGCGTCTCCAGGCATGTCTTTATACTTGGTTTGCTTTTATCAATCAAGGAACCTCAGTGGTAATGTTGTAAGTAAGTCTTCCAAAATACATTTCTCTTGCTCCAAGGTCATGGAGAATTACTGATGACTCCTGACACACTCAGATGATCCTAAAAGTTCATGATCATCTCTTGACAGCAGTTTTACGTTAGACTTGATGCCTGTATACTGGCTCACAGTGCATCCTTGGTAAGCTGTCGATGACACCTTTCACTCTAGACCCGTGTGTTTGTTTTGTTAGGTTTATAGTTTTCTCACTTGCAAAGTCAGAGTTGGCCTTGAGAATGACTAAAGTAAGGTTCATCGGGGCATGAGACTTTAAGAGAAAAATGAATGTGTAAAGAAAAAATAGCTTTTTCCTTTTGCTACTTGTAAAGTTGAATTATTTTGCAAGAGATGAATAATAAGTAGTTTTAGATGAGCTTCGCAAAAATCAAACATTTCCACCAGGACAACTTACTTTAAATAAAGAATTTTACTTATTTGTAGCCTACTTTATTAAGTTTTTGTGCCTTGTGAAATTAAAGGTTTTGCTTAGCTTCCTCTTTTTTGATTCCCCTGTTGCTGTGCAGAAGAAAACAGGTTTCCATGTGGTTCTCACTCTGCCAAGAAATATGTTGGCTTCCTCAGTGTATTAAAAGGAGACAGTGGGAATGAGTAGAATGAAAAGTGCCAAAATCAATCACTAAACACCTGAAGGAAACAAACTAAATGGTGGTGTGTTAGACTGGGTTCTCTAGCAAAACAAAACCAGGACACTAATAATTCTTTCTATATAGATAGAAAGACATCTAACATTAGAAAATAAACAACTAATCTATGAAGCAGTACAAATGGCTCAGTGCAACTCACTTGCGTGAGACAGCTAGTACACTGATAGTCTTTCGGTCTTGAGGGTCACTGAGTCCTCAGTAGAGCAATTCAGGATACCCAGCCACAAGCAGCAAACAGCAAGGCAGGTCACCAACAGTCAGATGACAGAGTCCAACAGTCCCCAGCTCAAGAGATGTAAATTCCAGGAGGGTGGTAAAGCAGGGCTTGAAGGAACCTCAACTCACAGTGACACAGTCCACGTATTAGGGTCCCACGAGTAGTGTAGTTTTAAGGTGGAAGTACAGGTTAACAAGGCAGCTGGCTGGTCCCTTCAATCCTCACATGTTCATTGGCCTTGTTACAACAAACCTCCCTGTCTTCTTTGGCCATGTTGGCATAGCAAAGCTACCTATCACAAGTGGTAATGAAACAATTTTATCTGTTTTAATAAATATAAGCAAGAATTACTGCTAACCCATTAATAGCATACATTATGAAGGTGATAAAATACTCTTGATTGATCAAGTGACACAATTAGCGAATCATTTTATGGAGCCCATGTCCTGCTCATAGTCACAAAGCAAGCCCTGCTGAGTGGGAACAACGAAACCACTTCAAGACTTCATTGGCAGTCGTTCTCAATTACATAATTAAGAGTCTACTAATTTGCAATCTGAAGTTTTTTTCACATTGAATCTTGTTTTTTAAATTGAAAATTTTATTGGGGGCTCATTCATTGTTTTTCACAATACATAAATATACATACTGTGCCAAGCACCTTCACATGTCCGCTGCTGAGCTCTTGATAGCGGCTTTTCCATGCCTTCTCCTCTTCCCCTGCGCTCCCTGACTCCTGCTCTTCCAGTGTAACAGCAGTGCTTGCCTCTTAGATCCCTACTCCAAGTAAACTTCAAGCGACAACCTCTTGATCTTGAGCTCATGCTTCCTGGTGTGGAACTCAGACTCTCACCGGCCCTCATGGCAGGTGAATTTAAACAAGTTTAGCCTTGTCGACCAGACTGCAGTTTTTGTCACCTTCAAAGCAGTTCCTAGCCTCTATAATCTTAAATAGGGTTAGCTGGATTAAGTCGCTCATCTAAACCTGTGGAGTAGCCAAATGGAGGCCTGCCCGTGAGGTCTTTGTGGGCCAGTGATTCTCAACCTTCCTAAGGCCTGGCTCGTGAGATGGCACCCCCTCCAACATAAAATTATTTCCGTTGCTACTTCACAACTGTCATTTTGCTGTTATGAATCAGGTGACCCCTGTGAAAGGGTAGTTCAACCCCCAAAGGGGTCACAGCCCACAGGCTGAGAACCGCTTCACTGTTTGCTCCTGCCTTGCTGTGTAAGCATTTTGATTATAACTCATAAAAATCCAGGGCAGCAAAGGAGTTTTCGCTGGTTTTTGATTCTTATCACTACCTTCCCCACGCACATGTAATCAGAATGCTCTTCAGGTATCTCGTTAACAGGAAGCATGGGCTGGACCCATGTTCTTCCCGTCACAACTTTCTGTTGACATGCACAGAGCTGTCTGGAATGCACCAGGAAGCCTAGAGGAGCCATGCGGTGCAAAGGTTAAGCGTTGAGCTGTGAACTCAAAGAGCCCCGGTGCAAACACATGCAGCATGCAAAAACCAGCTTGACCATCTGTTCTCAAAGACCTGTCAGCCTTAGAAACCCCACAGGGCGGTTCTGCCTGCTACCGAGTCTCTGTAAGCCAGATCGACTCAGGCACTTAACCAGACTCCAGTTCCCATTAGGAACTTGTGTAGCTAGGTGGCATGGCACCAGGGAACACATTCACAAAGGGTTTGGGGGCCTGAAAATGTCCCCAGCCTGGCCTTGGGCCACCCAGAAGTGGCCCAGACACTTGGAAAGAGATCAACTTCCAACATTAGCATCCAGGTGAAGGAGAGGAGGTGGGAACATGAAGGCCCATCCCCAACCTCCTACTTTCCGAAAGCCTCTTGGCCACCAGTGAGGTTCCACTCTTTTGTCTGTCCGTCCGTATGCTTATCTTCAGCACTTGCAGGTGGTCAGGATCCGTGTGGGGAATGGGGTGGGGGCAGCGGGGAGGTTGCACTTTAGTAATAACCACAGTGAATTGCAGGCGCGCGCTCTCTCAAGCACCTGCAGGCGCTGCTGGGGGCCATGAATGAGAGCTCTCTGGAAGGTGCACGCATGCTGGACTGCTGCTGCCCTTGCCAGCCCCCTGGTCCAGTACCAGGAAGGCAGCCACGGTGCTGCCAATGCTAGAGGTTAGGGTGCGGCAGTCGCTCTGGCGTGTTTCGTGTTTGAGTTGATGCAAACCCAGAGTGGAGAGCTCACAGGGGTTTCAAGGTTGGAAACCATTATGGAACCAGACAGCCACATCTCTCTTCCTCAGAGCAGCTGGTGGACACAAGGATCAACCTGTCAGCAGCTGAGCCCTTCGTCACTGAGCCACCAGGCTCCCGCCCTAAATTGAAAAGAGACACACTAAAGGACCTTTTAGAACCACACTTCTGGCCTGAACCCCGGTGGTGTAGTGGTTGTGCGTGGGACCGCGGCCCACTGGGTTGGAGGTTCAAATCCAGCAGCAAGGCTGGGCCGCCTACTCCCACCACCAGAGGGCAGTGATGCCCCCCACCCCCCAACAAATTAAAAAAACCACACTACTAAAGGAAAAAGACATGCTCATCACACTTCTTACACCTAAGATGCTAGGGTAAGACGTTAGTCCTTTCAGAATAACCAGAATAATTCTGTGTCACACTGGCAAATTACAGAACCCCTCTTCGCCTCAGTTGCCTCACCAGTAAAACAAATGAAATAGCACCTACTTGGGGTGTTACTGGAAGAATTCAATAAAATAATAAACACATACCCTTTAGCTTTTTGCTTTGTCTTCAAGTAACATTTCATTAGAAGCTTTTAAAAATAACTTTGAGAAAAATTCTAATTTTTAGAAATTAGATTCCATATTTTTAAATTCACTGTAAGATAGATTTTTTAATATGACTGCACATTTCTGGGAGCACGGGGACTCAGAATCATATCTTGGGAAGCATGAAGATCACATAATCTACAAAGACTTCACCTCCTACTTTGGTGAGAAGTGATTGAGATTTTGACGCTCTCTCCCCATTCAGAGTAAAGAAGAACGAAGAAAATCAAAGACACAAGGAAAAATTTGTCCAAAAATGTATGGGCCGTGTGAATCCTGTCTCTACAGCCCTGACACCAGAAGAACTAGATGGTGCCCAGCCACTACTGCTGACTTCTCTGAGAGGGAGCTCAGTAGGCAATCTTTGAGAAAGTGGAGAAAATACAAACAAAACTCAAAAAAAAAAAACTCAAAATAATTTTTTAAAAGGATTACTGGTTTGCTAGAGTCTGGTAGAACCTCTGAAAGTATGACTTTCTGTCATCCATTAATCCTCTAAGTCACCCTGGTGGCTCAACTTCCTGCCCAACAATGGCCTAGAAGTTGAACATCGCCAGTGAAGTTTGCACTCATAGCACTCACCCACAGGAAATCAAAAGGGGAATATTTGTTCAGAAATAAAGGTCGGAAGGTAGGGGAAATGGGGGAAAAAGGAGGGCTCAAAATGGTGAGCAACAGGAAGGAAACAATACCATCACATTGTGGGGATTACAGTCATTTTCATCAAAAACAAAATGTGTGAACTGTCAGATGGAGAGCCAAATTTGCTCTTGGTAAACTTTCGCAGAAGGCAGAATAAAAAGATAATTAAAACCTGGATCGTGTTTCCCTTCATTTCACTTGATCTCCTAACAGAGCTATTCAATAGTGTAATTGTAAAACATTCTTTGTGTGGCCAGTAAATCCTCGGTAATCCCTGTTGTCTGGCACAGGTGTAATAGAAAATCTTTGAAATCTGTCTACAGTACAAAAGCAGCTTAGATTGTAATGTGGGTAAATTGCCAACTTTACCCACTGGTAAACTGGACTTCTTGTGCCTTATCTCAAGTTTGCTGGTAAAAATTGCAGGTATCAAAGCAGTTAGCCTGAGACTCATCTACAGTTACTGCCTGGATTCTTTTCAATGCCACCCTCTGGCTCAGACAGGTAAGGGATGAAGGACCATGATTGTGAAGATTTGTCAGCGTCTGTAACAAGGAAAAGTGCGGACTGACAAAGAGAATGGGTGTTAGTCCAGGTAGACTAGAGAAACAAACTCATAGACATGAATATGGATATAAGGGAAAGGTTTATATACAAGAGGAATGGGGCTGAGCCTTGGTGGTGTAGTGGTTGTGTGCAGGAGTGCGGCCCACAGAGCTGATGATTCAAATCCAGCAGCAACTCTGCAGGAGCAAGACTGGGCTTCCTATTCCCACCAGGGCAGTGATGCCACACACACACAAAAAAAAGGGGAATGGAACATTGGAAAAACATCCCGAAGGCGTCGCGGTGCCACGTCTGGCCGTGGCTCGGACCCGGGGACCGTGGCGGTCCCTGTGGTGCGGTGGGCGGAGGCGGTGGCGGCCGCGGAGGGGGAGGCGGGGGAGGTGGAGCTGGCGGCGGAGCCGGATCCGATCCGGTTCGGTGCGCGCCGCTGGTCGGTCGGAGTGCCGCGGGCCTGGAGCGTGTGGCCGGCTCAGGGCCCCGGAGCGCGAGGAGAATTTCTTGCAACCATGAAACCTGATGAAACTCCTATGTTTGACCCCAAACTACTCAAAGAAGTGGACTGGAGCCAGAATACAGCGACATTTTCTCCAGCCATTTCTCCAACACATCCTGGAGAAGGCTTGGTTTTAAGGCCTCTTTGTGCTGCAGATTTAAATAGAGGTTTTCTTAAGGGTCTGGGTCAGCTGACAGAGACTGGAGTTGTCAACCCTGAGCAATTTATGAAATCTTCTGAGCACATGAAAACATCTGGAGATTATTCTGTTTCAGTTGTGGAAGATGTGACTCTTGGACAGATTGTTGCTACAGCAACTCTGAAAGTATACATTCATCCATTCCTGTGCTAAGAGAGGAAGAGTAGAAGATGTGGTCATTAGTGATGAGTGCAGAGGAAAGCAGCTTGGCAAGCTGTTATTATCAACCCTTACTCTCCTAAGCAAAAACCTGAACCGTCACAAGATTGCTCTTGAATGTCTACCACAAAATGTTGGTTTCTATAAAAAGTTTGGATATACCGTATCTGAAGAAAACTACATGCGTCGGAGGTTTCTAGAATAAAATAATTTTTAAGAAGACATCTCCAAAGGAGCTAATGCAACAAGGCTAATTATTATGCTCTTCGAAGAGTTAAATTATTTTCTTGCTGCAACTCAGTGACCTCCAAAAATATGTGACTGGAAAAATAGATTGTAATGCAAATATAATGGCAGAAAATTTGGGGCGGGGTTGGTGGGACATGCTGTGAATTTAGATCATAAATGGATATTATAAAGGGTATGGTTTTTAACTAAAGGAATATATTTTTAACTTGAATTTTTTCTTGCATTGTATTTTTCTAAAGTTTCGCTTCATTTCTTGGTACTCATAGTGTCCTAAGGAGTTAAATGTCTGCTCTCTGTACTGTCCATTAAAAAATAGGTACGTTGGTAAGAGCTGTATGAGTCCCCAATAAAATTTTTTTTAAAAAGTAAAAAAACACAACAAAACATCCCAACCCAGTCCAGTCCAAGGTTATAAGTCCAATATTAGCCCATATGTCTGAAACCAGTCTATCAAGTCTCCTTCCGATTCACAAAGCATGTGCAATGACACCAGGACAATCACGCGCCAGTGGGTGCAGAGTCTTGTGTATCCCAGTAGAAGCATTCTGGTAATGGCAGAGGTCTCCGCATGGCTCCTGTTTCCAGGGCTCAGGGTCCATCTGCAGTTTCCATTGACGGTAGAAGCATCTCAGTGCTGGTAGGGATCTTTCTGTGGCCTCCCAGGCATCTCAGCACTGGCAGGAGTCTCCACGTGGCTTCTCTGGCCCCAGAGGTTTGGTTCCATCTGGGTAAGGCCATGTGGCTTCTCGTCCAGCTCCTCCAGTCTCCAGGAATCAGGATCCATCAGCATGCCACCATTTTGTCTTGTTGGTAGACCAATTCCAAGAGACTAAATCATATCTCTCTCCTCCAATTGGGAAGTACTGTGAGAAAGGTAAGGGAAAAGCCCCTGGATCATTTTCATCCTTTATATTCCTTACCCACTGATAATAATATGATCCTTTTGGAGAAGCTGGAAACTAATTTCTGCTTAAGGAGCCAGAGTTTCAATCAATACAATAAAAGTACACTCAGAACCTCTTGGGGATCATATCAGGAGTAATAGTATATACTAGATCTCTCAGAACAGGACTGACTTGGCGGGGGGGGGGGGCTCACATACTATGATGTTTGTAAAAATTGTACATAGAATTTTTTAAATGGCCTCTATATTGATGATGATGAGTAACAATGATATATTTCCTTGTTACTAACAGGACGGATTTTTATTAATTGACACTATTCTACCTTCTTTCCATTCTGTTCCTTTTCAGTCACGGGGAATACGTGAGCAATGGTTTATCTAGGCCAAAGAGGTAGATTCTCCACCCAGGCCTGACCCTGCTTAGCTTCTGAGGCCCGACTAACCAGGTCCAACCTTGCTTAGCTTCTGAGATCAGATGAGAACGGGCGCATTCAGGGTGGTATGGCCAGAGACAAAGAGGTAAATTCAAAGGAATATTTTTGACCAGTTGACTATAGGTTTACTGATGAATAAAATTGAAAGGCTGAACAATCCAATACGGATGAAGAGATCCGGAAGTTCAGTTAATTACTAGCTGTCTTCAGAATTTGACCCAAAGCCAATTCGCCTTCATTGACCTCCAGAACACCAAGTCTCTGAACCTGCCTATCTCAGAGGACCTGATTGAGTTTTTCTGCATAGTCAATGGCTGAGGGAGCCTGGACTCCCCTTGGGCATTCCCTTGGGCATTAGTTCTAAAGAAGACATTTATTGAACAGGACAATGGATCTACCTGGGTAGCAGTGGTGACCCCCCAATAGATAAAAATAGAATTTCGGAAGAAATCAAAGTGCTAAGACAATTGAAAGTTACGCTGTGAACTGCTCCCACATTTAGGAAAATGTTCTAAAGCCCCGTGGTGTACATTCAGTGTTTTCACTAGGCTTGATGGTGCTTAGGGCAGTAATGCATGTGTGGCAGGCACCTAGCTTAGTGTCAATTTGAAGGTTAAGAGTGTAGGGGCGGAGTCTAACCTCTCAATCTGGAGATAGCCAAGGCGATTTCTATGGGCATGGCCCCCTGAGAATTCGGGGAAACCCATCAGTATTTCCTCCTCAGAGGCAGGAGACACTAGCTTTCTCACTTCTCCCTCCCTTGCAGTCACCTGACGACTGATGCTGCCAGACCTCTGAAACTGGAAAAACCACCGAGACTCCTGCCAGCTCTAAGGTGCTTTTTCTGCCACTGGGTCTAAAGACTTTCTATTCACTGGCTTGTGATCATTCTGCATTTGGCTTCATTGCTTGTGCTTTGTGGATCTGAAGAGGGCTTTATAGATTGCTGCCAGACTTGTGGACTTGATCTGGACTGGGTTGGGATGCTTTCTCAAGGTTCCATTCCTCTTGTTTGTAAACCTCCTTCTTATAAACATATGAGTGTCGCTCTGGATTTGGTTCTTTAGTCTACCCAGACTAACACAGCATGCTTGCAGAATGGGCAGATGAAGCCACATGATTCAAAGCATCAGCGTAGTTATTTAGTAATGACACTCTTGATTGAAGTGCATTAAAAAACTAAACCAAAACTCTCCGCCACCGAGTTGATTCCAACTTACAGTGACCTGTACTACAAAGTAGAGGCGTTCTTTGGGTTCCCACGGCTTACAGCTTCGTGGGAGCAGAAATCCCCATCTTTCTCGTAGATGCTTGGGAGATGAGACGGGGTGTGCTCAGGGCGGTATGGCTGTAGACTAGATACTTGTAAGTAGGTCACATGAAAAATGTTTTTGTTGTTACAACTAGCTACATGGATGCTTTAGTAAAGATGATAAGTTTCTGCCCAAACACTACACAAAAATGTATAGACCGTCATTTTGATGTCATCCTCTCTGACCATGTCACCCTGTGAGGTGTCTACTCCCCTCCCTCATTCTTTGCTAGTAATGTTTGAAAATGTTCTGCTCAGAGTCGGAACAGGGTCTCTAGTGGTAGAAAAATGCAATGTTCATGGTGGGGGGGGGGGGGGGTTGGGGGATTTCCCTTGATAGGTTTTATAGCGATAACGACCTGCCCAGTGTTTAGAATGCGAGTAAAGGGGAAAGTGAGGGGAGATTGGAAGTGAAGAGACAATAGATGAAAGCAAGAAAGGGAAAGCTAGAGAGAGGAAGAGACAGAGGGCCTGACATGGAGCTACAAGAGCAGGTGAAGAAAGCTGCTCAGAGAGCTGCGGTGTTACTTTAAAAATACCAGATGAAGTCTTACTCTGAGGCAGTTGGGAAAACCCCGGTACATGTTTTACTATAGGAATCGAGGTATTTGTCTGACTCTTCTTCCGCCAAACATGTAACACATATCTTTTTCTTTCTTTTTGTCCTCTCTCTTTTTACCCCCTAGCCCCTAACCCTAACCCTAACCCTCTATCTTCTCTCTCTTTGCTTTCTGGCAGAGTATTTATCGAGGACTCATGACCCAGGAGGAAGCTGGGTCGTGTGGTGGCGACAAGTCGGGCCACAATCTGCAAGGCCAGCACTTGGGAACCACCAGGTGCTCCGTGGGAGAAAGGGGCCCCTCTACTCTCTTTGCCACAGGGGCAGTTCTCCCTTGTCCTGCAGCGTCGCCAAGAGTTGGCATGGACTCAATGACAGTGATTGTTGTTCTCGTTAGTGACTCTACAGGAGAGGGTGAAACAGCCCTTGGGAGGTCCCGAGACTGTAAGGAAGTGTGGGAGTAGACAGCTTCATGTGCGCCTGCCCCCTCCCTCCACTCCCGCCCGTGGAGCAGCCGGTGATTGGGGCCCGCTGACCTTGCTGTTAGCAGCCCAACAGGCAAATTGGTGGCAAAATGTACTGCTGGGGACATGGGACGAGGTCAGTTGAGGACCAGTGCCCTCCCTCAGAAGTGGAGGGGCTCCATCATCTAAAGGGGTCCTGTCGATATTCTTCTCTGGCAACATCCTTCACATGCATCAGTTCCTCTTCAGTCTTCCCTGTTCAATGCCCAGCCAGCGTGGATGTCAGGGGTGGTGGGCCCATCACAGGCGGGTGAGAGAACGAGAGAGAGAGAGAGAGAGAGAGAGAGAGAGAGAGAGAGAGAGAGAGAGAGAGAGAGAGAATATGTATCTTTTCATTGAAAGCTGTCTGTCCTTTGAAATGTTCTGTCACTTCTTTTCATCCAGTCATCCCCAAAGTAGACAGGAAATCACCAAGATCCTTAGCAGACTCTCCTTCCCTGACTCCCTGCCTCCAAGATGCTCAAGTGGTGCCTCCATTGTCTGCAAACTAGCCCTGGGGGGAGGGCTACCTCCTCCAAGACACTTTGGGTCAAAGTAGTGACTGCTAAAACATCAGAGGGGGAGTAATGAAAAGAAGAGACCATCTCTTGTAACCCAACGATAAACTGACGTAGGGATTGAGCTCTGCTTTGTATGTGTGTACTGGATCTGAAAGGCAGGAACTAAAACTGAAAACAAATACGAATAAAGCCTACTCTTAATACCTCTTGTGGGTTGAACTGTGTCCTCCAAAAAGATATAGGGGGGTTTCAAAAAGTGTGTGGAAACATTCCATTTTCTGTTAGTTCCATGTAAACGTATAGGCACGGCAGATTCATGTTTGCCAAGAATCAGGCTACTACTGGGACTGCCGCTGTTGGCAGAGATAAGAAAGGACCTTCCCCTAAAGGCGTTGCAAGGCATGCGGTTCTGTGGAGGCTTTGATTTCGGACTTGAAGCGCCCTAAACGGTAAGAGAATACGTTACTTGGAGTCATGCTTTGTGGTCATGCATTCCAGTAGCCCTAGGAACCTAATCCACAAGTCTACAGTGCTGCCCAGAGATCCATTTGGGTCTCTACACAAGGCCCCCTTTGTACCGGTTTCCCTTTTCTCTATTCTGAGCCTTCTGTAACACTTTACAGCGCACTAATTATAAAAGCCCCAAATCAGGAGCAAGCTAATTATCTAGCAATTACCTAATTGTTAGAAATGGTGAATTATGGTAATCACCTCAGTGAAATATTGCAAAATAATAGAACAGGATAATTATAAAGAACGTAACAATGAGAAAATAGTATTACTCTATACTTTATTAGTGGTTCACGAGGGAATAAGGAGTGAGGAGGAAAGGGTTAAAATGAGGAACTGATACCAAGGGCTCAAGTACAAAGCAAATGTTTTGAGAATGATGATGGCAACAAGTGTACAAATGTGCTCAACACAGTGGGTGTATGTATGGATTGTGATGAGTTGTGTGAGCCCCCAATAAAATGATTTAAAAATGTAACAATGAAGGATGATTTTTGTGATAGAGGATTAAATGAAAACAAGAACTGTACTACTGTTTGCTACACAATATGTGTGCTATTCTGGGTTGACTAGAGAAGCAAATTCATAGACACTCATATGTATAAGAAAGAGCTTTATGCTGATGATGCCCAACTATCAAAAGATACAGCATCTGGGGTCTTAAAGGCTTGCAGATAAGCTAGCTCAGAAACAACAAAGACTACCTGAAAGAAGCATAACAGCTTGTGTGATCATGAGGTGTCTATGAATTTGTCTGGCATCAAAGAACAAAAATATCATACCAATTTGAATGAGGGGGAGTGCGGAGGGGGAACCCAAAGCCCATCTGTAGGCAACTGGACATCCCCTTACAGAAGGGTCCTGGGGAGGAGACAAGTCAACCAGGATGTAGTGTAGCAACAATGAAACATACACATTTCCTCTAGTTCTTTAATGCTTCCTCCCTCTATTATCATGATCCCAGTTCTACCTTACAAATCTGGCTAGACCAGAGGATGTACACTGGTACAGATAGGAAATGGAAACACAGGGAATCCAGGACAGATGAACCCCTCAGGACCCGGGATGGGAGTGGTGATACTATGAGGGTGGAGGGAGGGTGGGGTAGAAAGGGGGGAAACTATTAAAAGGATTGCAACTATTATAAGCCTCTCCCTGGGGGGCAGGCAACAGAAAAGCGGGTAAAGGAAGACGTTGGACAGTGTAAGACATGGCAAAATAATAATAATAATATATAAATTATGAAGGATTTATGGGGACAAAGAGGAGCAAGCGGGAAAATAAGCTGATACCAAGGGCTCAATTAGAAAGCAAATATTTTGAGAATGATTATGGCAACAAATGTACAAATGTGCTTGACACAATGGATGGATGGATTGTGATAAGAGTTGTATGAGCCCCCAATAAAATGATTTTTTTAAAAGAAAAAGAAAGAGCTTTGCATACAAGAGCAATTGAATATTGAGAAAACATCCCAGCCCAGTCCAGATCAAGTCTATAAGTCAAATATTAGTCCATACATCCAGTACCAATCCATAAATTCCTCTTCAGACTTATACAACATATGCAATGATGCTGAATGAAGGAAGAGCACAGGCCAGTGGGTGGGAAGTCTTGTGGATCCAGTGGCGGTAGAAGCATCTCAGCACTGGTGTGGGTCTCCACATGGCTCCTCCACCTCTGGGCTATGGCTCCATCAGGCTCTCTCCATGTGGCTTGTCAATAGCAATGCTTCCCAGGGAGTGTGTGTGTATCCCGTCTCCAGGGAACTATTCATCTCCTTAGTGCCCCCAAAGGAGGTCATCAAACTGAGACCTGATTGACATACTAAACTCCAACCCACTCACTCTTGCCACATGTACACCCCTTTCTCCTCCCCTTCCTGCCACCTTTCTACCTATTGTACTCCCTCTTCCTGTGATGTGAATGCCCATTGTATAGCCTCTTCCTGTGACCTGTAATCGCGCCCCCGAAGTAGATATAAGCCTTGGTTAGAAAATCTCAAATTGGCAGCAGATTATGTAACTACCCCTATATGCGCATCTAAAGAAATGAAGGGAGTCTAACGAAGCTTGCAGACATTGATTAGTGTGGTTGGATTGGGGGGTCATATTTTTAGCGTGTTTTGTTAATTAACACAGAATGATTTATTTTGTTCACTCAGCACCATCCAGGTAGGACACTGTAGTCCATAGAAGGCAGTTTTCCCCGGGGTGCTCCCTCTGTAGAGGAGTCCTGAAGGCACAATGGTTGGGTACTTGAACGCTAACTGAAAGGTATTTCTTAGAAGCTTGAACCCACCAGGCATTTCTTAGGAGAAAGATGTGACAGTCTGCTTTTGTAAAAAGTTACAGCTTTGGAAACCCTGGGGAGGTTCTACTCTGTCCCACAGGGTACATAGGAGTCATATGACGACATGGCAATGTAAGTCGCTGTGATTACAGAGACTCTTAAGATCGGTACTTATCTCCCAGTTATCTCCTATACTACCATTTTGAAGGGAACGTAGGCTACCCTATTGAGAACCTCTGTATGAAAAGGCTAACAACTCCAGAGAGAATAAGACACTATGGCTTAAATAACAACTTCATGGGAAGCTTGGTATTGTTGTTAGGTTCTGCTGAGTCCCGTCGGCTCATGTCGACCTTACCACAGTAGACAGAAACACTGCTGGCTGTCATCCTCATAATTGTTCTTACGTTTGAGCCCCTTGATGTTGCCCCTGTGTGGATACACCTTGACTCCCGAAGCTTATGTTTCTAGAAACATAAATGGGGGCACTGAGAGGTTGAGAGGGAGCTGCGGAAAGGAGATAGTGCTCAGTCAGGAGTGAAAAATAAAGAGATGCTTTATTGAGGTAGCGATGGACTTCTGGGAAGGAAAGTGACAGAAGAGAAAGGGACAGGAGCATCTTGAGCTCCTGGGCAGGTTCTGAAGACCGAGAGTGAGGCAGGGAAAACACAGTTTGTTGGTAAGGGCGTGGGGTAGACATAAAAGCTGAGCCAAGGGGATAAGGGCTGATAAGGGGAAGGGAGGTCTTCTGTGCCGCCATTCGCAGGTTGCAGTCAGAAATCATCCTGTTTTTCACAGACTTGCTTCTTGGAATGCTGGGGCGGGGGGATCGTGTGGACCCTGCCTGGAGAGAGAAGCTTCTTGAAGTGTGGGAGGCAGGAGCTACAGAGTCCAGCAGGTTATTTGTCTTCCTCAGGGAGTGGGAGCCTCTTGGTTCAGACTGGTCCCAAACAGGGATGAGACAAGAGGTCCTGACAGAAAAGTCTCCAAGTAACTCAATACTGACTCACAGCAACCGACTTCTGGGTTTCTGGGACCTAAACGGTTTCTGGGAGCCAAAGGTCCAGTCCTTTGGCCTTGGAGTTACTGGTGGTTTTGAACTGCACACCATGTGGACTACAATGCAACCACAAACACTATACCACCAGGCTCCCATCTCAAAGCAAAGGTGGATGCAATTTTATCTTCTCAGTCTTTTGACCTGTCGACCCTGGCTGATAGCACATTGTTTCTGCTTCTGGTTTTGAAATGTAATAGTAGGGGCTGAGCCCCGGTGGAGTAGTGGTTGTGCGCGGGACTGCGGCCCACTGGGATGGAGGCTCAAATCCAACAGCAAGGCTGGGCCTTCTACTCCCACCACCAGAGGGCAGCGAGGCCCACCCCCCCCCAAAAAAAAAAAAAAGAAAGAAAAAGAAATGTAATAGTAAAGAGGATTGCCAGTTGGAAGGTAAGTCTTTTCCTTGTCCAGGCATAATTGATGGCTACTCTGTAGGGAACGAATGAGACACAGAAGAAAAAAAACCCACGATTAGGGTTTGTCAGCATTCCTTAAAAATGAAAATGGAAGCCCTTTAGATGTGGATTGTTCATAGAGTAAACTAAAAATCCAAGCTCAGGAGTGCTTCAGCTCAGGTTACAGAACTGCCAAGACTCCTGGTGTTTGAGCTAGATTTGTGCATCTTTGTATGGCTAAATATTAAGGTGGAAAAGTTTGACTTCATGCTGCTCTCCACAACATTGGTAAAATGTGTTGCAAATTAGCTTGGAATCTTTTCAAACCTCAAGCCCTACCCACTGCTATCACTTGATCCCAACTCACAGTGATCCTATGTAGGGTTTGCGAGGCTGTAAATCTTTTATTTATTTTTTTTGGGGGGGGATCACTGCTCTCCGGTGGTGGGAGTAGGAGGCCCAGCCCCACTGCTGGAATTGAACCTCCTTCCCAGTGGGCCGCAGTCCCGCACACAACCACTACGCCACCGGGGCTCAGCCCGGGACTGCAAATCTTTATGGGAGCAGCTAGCCTCATCTTTCTCCCTCGGAGTCATTGGTGGGCTTGAACCCCTGACCTTTCGGTCTAAAGTCCAACACCTAACCCACAGCACCATCTGGATCCCTCGCTAGTCTTTTCGATGCTGCGTTACTTTATCAAGGGGGTACAAAGCAGGATTAAAAACAATTACTCTGGCAGCATTCGAATTAGTTGGAATCTATCTAATTGTACTTTTTTTCAATCCAGATTTTTTTTTTGGGGGGGGGGGTGGCACCACTGCCTCTGGTGGTCGTGGGAGCTACCCTGTGCCGCTCCTAAGAGATGCCGCTGGATTTGGACCGCCAAGCCCGTGGACCGCAGTCCTGCACTCAACCACTTACACCACCAGGGCTCAGCCCTTTGATCCAGACTTTTAATGCATCCAGAGCTACACTTGGTTTAGTGTGAGTGAAGCCAAACAGGGGGTTGGTTACTGCTGTGTGATTTGCACTCTTACTGCCTGCAAAAAAAAAAAATGTGGCCCATCCCAAATCAGGAAGTGTCGGGTGTGGGGAACAACAATTTCTCCCAAGTTGACTCCCCCAAATATATGCCAAACTCCTGGCTACACATGGCATGTGTGGACTCCCAGTCCCTCCCCTTCCTATTACATTCACACCAAACAACATTTGGTCTGGGGTCATGTGACTGAAGTCACTGTCTGTAGATCAGTGAGGTGCTCTGCCTGGCTCTCATGCACACACACACACACACACACACACACTATTTACATCTGGGAAGATTGCTGACTGTGCAGTGAGAGATCCATGATAGGTGTGGGACCCTCTAGAGAGCGCTTACAGGACCTGGAAGGAAGTGTACACGATCTGCTTCTCGCACTCATGAACACAAGGCTCGGCACACCCTCCCTAGCATGAGACATGTCTCCAGGTCCCAAATATGGGCAAAGTACCCCAATACCCAATGTTCACGAAGCAGCTTTCTCCACAGAACATCTGCCCTCCATAAGTGCTTAAACACTGTTGTCTTCTACAGATGCCTAACTGCTCACATAAGCAGTTCAAGATCGCTTATCACAAAGAATATTTGCTTGCTTTTTGCTTATCTTTTTTACTTTTTTCTGCAGTATTGCCCTGGTGGGAGTAGGAAGCCTAGCCTCGCTCCTGGAGAACTGCTGCTTGATTTGAACCATCAACCCTGTTGGCCGCAGTCCCACACACAAGCACTGTGCCATCAGGGCTCAGCCCTTTTTGCTTATCTTTGTTTTTGGGGCATCACTGCCTTCTGGTGGTGGGAGTAGGAGGCCCAGTCTTGCTGCTGGATTTGAACCTCCAACCCAGTGGGCCGCAGTCCTGTGCACAACCAGTATGCCACCAGGGCTCAGCCCTCTTTTTGCTTATCTTAAGGAGCAATTGTTCCTCTTTTTCTTTTTTGGACAGTTTATATTCCCTTTGAAGTATTCTCTCTGAAGGTTTGGAATGTCAAGGTTAGCACATTGCCAGTTTGTTTGATGGATATCTCCTGAGAAGCTTGCACACCTCAGGGGTATAAAAATCCATTGCTGAACAAACTCTGAGCAATTCCTCCTCTTCTTGCTTCTCCTGAGAATGGAGCTGAGTTCCCTGCACCCCCTATCTGTCTTCTTTGTCTTCTTTAATTGCACAGGTCACCGCACAGGACCGTTCAACAGTGAGAGTGGGTCTCTCCTAGAGGGTATTGATTTCCATGTTGCTATAACAAAGAGCAGAAGCCTAGTGATTAACAACAATGCACATCTATAATCCTGTAATTCTTCTGATCAGAACTATAAGCTGGGCCCACAGAGCTGTGCTCCCTCTGGAAGTGCTTAGGGATCATCACTTTTCTGACCTTGCTGATCTTGCAGAGCCTGCCTGCCTTGGCTTTAGTACCTTCTTCCATTTCCATCTTCCAAACAAGCAGTTTAGAGTCTTCTTTTCAACACCCGATTCTGTCCTTGCTTCCTCTTTGAAGGTGTTTGGCCTTCCCGCCTCCTTCTCATATGTTCTCTGTGTTTATATCACTGGGGATTCCAAGATCATTCCCAATCTCATATCCTAAACTAAACTGCATCTTCAAAAGTCTCTGTGGAATACAATGTAACATTCACGGGTTCCAGGGACAGAGTGTGGACCACTTTGGTGATCCTTGTTCAGCCCCCATGGAGAGGATGTAAGGGAAGGTTTTACGTTGGAAGATGGTCAGTGCTGGGGAAAAGGTGACCCCCAGGGTGTGTGTGGGGGTGGGGGAGAGGGCAGACAGCTGTTTGAACGTGGGTAGGCAGCCAGGGTCCCATCAAGAAAGTGACTTGTGAGGAAAGATTTGACAGACATAAAAGAATAAGCCATGAGGACGTCTGGTAAACTTCTCTCTCCAAGCAAGGAGATGAAGTGTCTGGGGCAAAGGCACCAGGGTAGGGCTGTGTCTTTTCTTGCAGCAGTCAGGAAAGCAGTGTGACTGCTGCACAGCCACTGAGATGAGCCTGATAATGCAGTAGGGACTGGAAGGGTTTGGGCTTGTTCTGTGCAGGAGAGTGAGATGAGGAATTTCACTACAGTATTGAGTAGAATAGAGACATGGGAGGAATTCTCTTTTTAAAAAGATCACTCCTGTGTCTCAGAATAGAATTGAGAGGTGAGAGGTGAGCTAGACACTAGGAATTCAGGGAAGTACTGACATGTTTGGGGTTTTTTTTGATGTGAACCATAAAAGTAGTGGCATGATGAATAATATATTCTGAAGGATTTACAAGATTTCCTGATAGGTGAATTTGAGACACAAGAGTGAAGAGTCGACAGAGACCATGGATGGTTTTGGCGACTTGAGTGGAATCCCCAGGGAGGGCAGTTCCAGGAAGAGCAGACTGCTGAGATGTATTGCAGGCACAGGCACTCTAGGAAAGGTTGGCTCTGAGGTGTCTGCTGAACATGGAATTGAGATTGCCCAGTTGCCAGTTGAACATTCACTTGTCTGAAGATTACTAAAAATGTTGACTAGAGAAATGGACGCAGGGTGCGACTCTACATAAATCATATTGATAACCCTGAAAACAGAGGTGATTAACTACCTATTAGTTTCTTATATTCCCATAAGGGAGTAATGCGTGAAAGAAGAAAAAGGAACAAAGGCTGACCAGCATCCATCAGTGCACAGTGATCTGGTCTCACTGCACAGCAGAAGCAGATTCCAGAGCTCTGACATCCCATGCAGAGGCACCCAGCTCAGGAAGTCCCGAATGTCCCATGCAAAGTCCCACCTAGAAATTCTATTAAAATTCAGACCATCTGTCCTGGCACTTTATACTCTGTCCATTGTAGGCCACACCAGAAGGATTGGATGATGGCAAACACGCCTACTTATTGGAAACAGGATTCATGATGCACACTATATGTAGCAACTAGCTTAAGGTTAATCAGAGACCTATATGCATGTCTGAACACTGTGTCATGGTAAAAAAAAAGATGAACATAATGGCATAAATATACTACAAAATAGAACTAGAAGTGCACAAATAGTAGAATACACAATAAAAAACTAGGCTTTCCTAAAAAGGAAACATTTGTGAGCATCAAAAGTTTTCTCCAATCATATATATGTGTGTGTGTATATGTGTATATATATATATATACATATATATAGAGAGAGATATAATGTCTGCTCCCTCTTCTCTCTCCTGACTCCACTTTCCCATCAGGAGCCCTCATCCCTCTGATATGGATGTCTACCTCCCTGTCCAGGGGCACCTTGTTATAACTTTACATGGCAGCCACTGCAAAGTCAACATCCCTCTCACCTCCTTTGACAGCTTGATCACAGGGACAGGAGGAGGCCTCCACCACAGTGGGCTTTGAGGGGATGCTGTGTGGCTCCTTGGCACCAGTCAAGCTCTCGACCAGACCCTCTGGCCACCCTGCCCAGCAGCCTGTGTGCCCTGCAAGCCTGAGCTTGTGCCTGTCTTGTTTGTTCCTACAGCGCGGACTTCTACAGTGTGTGTTCCTTTGTCATTGACTAACTTCATTCATTAGAATGTTTTCCAGATCCCTCTGTATCATGAGGCGTTTCATCAATGTTTTTTAAGATGGATAGTGTTACCTTGTCTGTGCCTACTAGTCTTTTAAATCCAGTCTTCTGCTGATGGGATGCTAGACGGTTTCCAGCTATTTTCTACTGCGAACTGTGCTGCAATGTACATAGGTTGTGATCTGTTTCTTATTTCTGTGGGGCACATGCCCACTAATGGTATTTGTTAGACATATGGCAATTCTATTGTCATGTATTTTAGGAGATGACCCATGAGATTCTCTACTATAAATTAACAGGGAGGACTCTAAAGAGATCGAAAGGTAGATTTTATTTTTTGTGTGTGTGGTTTTTTTTTTGTAGCATCACTGCCCTCTGGGGGTCGTGGGAGCTACCCAGCCTTGCTCCTGGTGAGCTGCTGCTGGATTTGAACCGTCAAGCCAGTGGGTGGCAGTCCCGCACTCAACCACTGCACCACTGGGGCTCAGCCACAAAGATAGATTTTAAAAAGCATTGCTCCAGGATAGAGTTTGGGACTCACATTAACTCCTATCTCCAATTTAAGAATGCTAGTTCTTGCATCATGGCCCTGATTGATATTCCTCCTCTAGAGAGGGAATACTGAAGATAATGGTGCTATAGAAAAGTGTGGGGCGGTGCCCTGCTATCAGATGCAGTAGCATCTGGGGTCCTAAAGACTTGATTACAAACAAGCAGCCCTCCCCTTGAGATACCAACCACATGCACATGGAAGAAGCCCCCCACTCCCATTACTATGTGAAGGAATGTAGGTCATACCATTCAAAACTGAGGGAGGGAAGGATATCAGAGGCTTAACTGTGACAATCTGGTCTGCAGAAGGATAAGGTTTACAGTGGGGGTCCAAGATGCATTTGGGAGTTCTACACAGGAAAGAAATTTCTGTAGATTTCCTTGTGTCCATGATGGAGCGATGGGAAGAAACTGGTTACCAAACAGCGTACATTAGGGAAAGGACTATAGGAGAGCAAAATGATAACCTTTACTGAATGCATAAAAACTTGTCAACAAATCATCCCTCTCAAGTACTTTCTGTCTGATCTGGTTTTAAACATTTTCTTGTCATTTTCATATTGGGTTTATCTGAGATGCATTTTGTCATTGGGATGACCTGCTTGGATTTTTGTTATATGTTTGTTTTTTTCTGGTATAATAAACTCAAGACTCATGAACCCACACAGACAACAACTAGAATACGGCTTCCTGAGAGGTGCAGTGGGGGGAGTAGGGGAAAGCAGAGCTGGTATCAAGGAGTTGAAGAGAGAAGCAAATGTTTAAAATGATTGTGGTAGCAATTGTACAATAATGCTTGTTGTGATTGGGCTATGGAACGATATATCTGTATTAACTCCCCATATAATTTTTTTTGGGGGGGGGGAAGAAAACAATGGTAGAATCCTCTTGGAATTATCTTCCCAAGGCCTCAAAGTAGGCTTCTTTTAGCAGGTACAAGAATCCCACAACAAAGAAGCACTTGAGTCCTCATCCCCAGCACCAATTCTGAGAGTGAGCACCCCAAATGAGGGAAGCATTCCCCAGCAGAGCCCAGGAGAGATGTGTGCCCCATGGATGTGCCCCACCCTTTGTTCTAGTGGAGCCTCACAATCACACACAAGTCAGTGCACTTGTCAAAATAAGGAAGGCAAAATGAACAAGTACAGCAGAGAATTGAAATGGGGTGTGTGTCTATTTCTGAATATAATAAAAGTTGAGTATATGAGGTGATATGGTGATAAACAGATGGAAATCGAACTACCATCGAACCAGCAATATTATTACTGGACAAATATTCCAAAGAAATAGGAAACAGAGCATAAGCAGACATTTGCTCCGCCACATTCCCCACAGCACAGTTCACAATGGCAAGAAGTTGGAAACAGCCTAAATACCATAAACAGAGAGTGGATAAGATAGCCGTCTGTTATATCCCCACAATGAAAGACTACACCTCCCTAAAACATAGCGATGAAACCGTGAAACATGTCAGCGCATGGAGGGAACTGGAAGACATGCCCAGTGAAGTCGGTCAGCACAAAAGGACAAATGCTAGAGGAGCCCCTGTGGTGGGAATTAGCAGCAAAATGAGCACAGCCTCAAACATGCAGCGCGTGCAGCCTTCCAGCCGGGGACCAGACAGCTCAATAAAGGGCCGGGCCAAGGCCAGTGCTCCACACATTACCTGTTTCAGGGAAGTACAGTGAAGGTCACTTGGCAGGAGGGCACCATATGACAGCTGGGATCAAAATGTCGGGTGAAAGGTGGGGAGAATGCTGCCTGCTGAATGGCAGCCATGCAGATCTGGGGTGATGTGCCCTGAAGAGGCCCTGTCAGAGGGACAAGGCTTACTGGTGGGAGGGGCCACACAGGAAAGGGGAGAGAGAAAGGTCAAGCTTGGGCAAACACAGGTGCATGTTTGGGGGTGGCGGTGGAGGGAGGGTTGGCCACTAGGTAAGGGGAGTCTGAGGATGCCCTTGGGATCAGTTGGCGGGAGGGTCTTTAGCAGGATGCAGGGGCAGTGCAGAACTGACCTCGGGCATCTGGGGGTATCCCAGGAACTCAGACCTAATGCCACAGAACACTGAGACATTGAGTCCTGGAACTTTGGGATTCATATCATGCTCCAGAGGCTGCATCCGTGAGACCCACCTGGAAACTCCACTGGCTGCACTGGACCCCACCCCAGACACACTCAAAACCTGAGGACTTTGCTTGACAATATACAGTGTCCGATGTAGAAGAGGAGAGTTGTACCAAGAGAACTGGGAACTCCAACCTCCAACTCTCTCTGGGGGCTCTCTGGGGTACTTGATAACCAGCCCCTATTTCTGCCACCCTTCCTCCTGCGAGGCTTATCTGGATATGGGTTCCATACAGTTCCTGCCTGATGGAGCAAAGCTGGTGAAAGGGGGGATTTAAGTCCCAACTACAGCAAGAAAGGAGGGAGCAAAATGTAAATTGGTCAGGTGAATTTTCTAAGCTGTGAGCACCTCAAAAGTGACTCATGCCATGATGCTGACAATATCCAGGGTCCCCTGGCTGCAGGACTGGGGCACAGAGGCCCGCACTGCACCTGTGCAGGTCTACAGCAGTGATCTACACGAACTCTGCCTTGGGAGACTTCAGTCCCAGCACTACACCAGCAGATGACCTTAGGTTCTGCAACCAACAAGCCCTGGTTTTGATGCAGAGGTTCCTGGGCACTAGCTCTGGGCAGCCAGTGCACACTGCCTGTACCTTCCTGACAGTAATCTCTTGTCACACCCACACTCAGAGCCACGCAGTTGAATGTCTTGGCATTGCATGAGTAACCACCATTCTGGTAGTCTCTCTTTTCAGACAAGATCCAGCTGACAACAGCAATGCCATTCCTCGTTCCACCCTGAATTGCTGGCAGCTGCCTGTTGGTGTACTGCTGCAACCATTGCTGGATGACCTGCAGCAAAATTGTACTTGCATGTGAAATCAAGACTATATATTTGCTTATAGAATATTTCAATATTGCAACTCAAAGCTTGAAATTGTCTGTAGATCCTTTCAGTTTAAGATAGGATGAGAATGTTCTTCCTTTTGAGCTTTCTAAATGTAGAATTTTGCACATTTCATTATAATGTTTTTTTGTACATTTTTTCTATCAGAATGTGGTTTTTTGTCTCCTTGAGCTGCTCTTGATCACTTTCCGTTCAGCTCTTTTACTTAATTCTTTTTCCATTTACTTTACATTAAAATTACCTTTAGGCATCCTTTCTGTAAGCAACTCTTCGTGTGTGACACCACTGCCCTGGTGGGAGTAGGAAGTCCAGCCTTGCCCCTGGAGAGGTGCTGTTGGATTTGAAACGTCAACTCTGTGGGTCACAGTCCCGCACACAGCCACTATGCCACCGGGGCTCAGTGCTTCTATAAGCAGCTTTGCTCCTTTCTTTACTTTTGATGACCTTTGACTGTCTTCATGGGTGATGTTCTTGATGACATCCACAGCTCTTTACACCTTCTGCAGTTAGCGTTCAGCTGGGCAAATCTGTCCTTCGGATGCTCTCAAACTGATGAGGGAGGCACTCAAGGTCACATTTGGGTCTCACGCATTTGCTTACATTGTCTTCACCTTGACCCTGAACTTGCACACTCTTCCACAGCTGCGCCTGGTTGTGGCTGACGATATGGAGCTTCATTTGTCTCCTCGCAGAGATGCGGTAAATTTGAATTCTCTGTCTTCCACCCGGGATACAAAGCCCACATGTATAGTCAATATTTTTCTTGGTGAAAAGAAGTATTTGTGATGAAAATCGGGACTGGTATGTGCCAGAGTTGAATCCTGTCAACATAATAGTTGAATCTGTTATGATGAGAAAATGATCAGAGAAGCTGATTCTATGAAGAAGCCTGCGACATCAGAATGAGAGGAAAGCGCATTAAAACCGTGCGGCACGCAGATAATATAACCTTCTTTCAGGAAGTAAGGAGGACTTTAACGCTTGCTGATGAAGATCAAGGATCACCACCTCCAGGATGGATTGCAAGCCACTGTAAAAAAGATCAAAAGCCTCACAACTGGGACAACTGGTGACATCGAAATGAGTGGAGGAAATGTGGAGCTGTCAAGCATTGTGTCTTGCTTGGATCCTCAGCCAAGGCTTCTGGAAGCAGCAATCAAGAGGTCAACAATCTGCTTTGGGTAAGTCTGCTGCACAAGATCACTTCAGGGCATTGGAAAGCAAAGAGGTTACTCTGGGGATAAGGCGTGCCTGAGCCCAGCCAGGGTGGCTTCAATTGCCTCCTATCCTTGTGAAAAATGAACATGGAATATTGAATACTGAATACATTTGAATTATGGTTCTGGCAAAGAACATTGAAAGGAACATGGACCGATGAAAGGACAAATTGATCGGTCTTGGAAGAAATGCAAGCAGAGTCTTCCTTAGAGCCTCTGTTTGACATGTTTTGGGCATGTTGTCAGGGGAGACCACACTCTAGAGTAAGGTGCTATGCTTGAGAAGATGGAGGGGAGCAAGCAAAGAAGGCCAGCAAGGAGATGGATTGACACAGTGATTACAAAAATAGCCTTAGACAGAGGAATGATTGTGAGGAAGGCTTAAAACTGGCAGTGCTTCCTCCTGTTGTACATGGGCTGCCTGTGTGGGTCTGAACTGACTCGATGGCACAGCACATCAACAACATAGTGTATTGAACAGCGCAGCAAGCATCAATGGAACAGGGAGAGAATACACAGGCTCACTGTATCTGAAAGACGTCTTTGACCGGAAAAAGAGTTGATGGTGCTGAAGTAAGAAATCTAAATCTAAAGAAATAAAATTTTGTTTTTGTGTTTTTTAGGGGGCATCACTGCCCTCTGGTGGTCGTGGGGGGCTACCCAGCGCTGCTCCTGAGAGCTGCCGCTGGATTTGAACCGCCAAGCCCACAGGCTGCAACCTCGCACTCAACCACTTACACGACCGGGGCTCAGCCCAAGAAGTCTAAATTTCATTGAAAGCATTAGTGGAAAATAAGGATGCAGGAATTGATGGAAGATCAAGTGAAATGTTTCCACCAGCTGGTGAAGCTCTGGAAGCTTTCCCTGGCCTCTGCCAAGAAATTCAGATGATAGCTGCTTGACTGACTGATTGATAGAGAGTCTGCATTTATAATGATTACAAAGAATGTGCAAAATAACAGCTATATCATTAATATCACAAGCAATAAAAATATTGTTGAAGAGCACACAATAATGGTTGTACCAGTACATTCACAGGAAGCTGGATTCAGGGCTGGATATGGGAGAGGACGAGGGGCAAGGATGATTCTTGCTGATCTCGGATAGATCTGGTCTGAAAGCAGAAAATACCGGAAAGATGTTTACTCAGGTTTTAGTGAGTAGGCTTAGCACTGGAGCTTGTGGTTCATAACAAACAGGGGAAAACATGGAGAAGAATGGGAATTCCAGGACTCTTACTCCTGCTTATGTGGAACCTGAGTCTGAATCAAGAGGCAGCTGTGAAAACAGAACCAAGGCATCAGACCTGGTTTAAACTCAAGAGAGGTGTGTGTCAGAGTTGGATTTTCCCAACATACATGTTCAATCTGTGTGCTGAGCAAATCATCAGAGAAGCTGGATTACAGGGAGAAGAACATGGTTTCAGGAACAGAGGAAGCTGAGTACCAACTGTGACACACAGAGGACACACACACCTTGCTGGCTGCCAGTGAGGAGGACTTGAAGTGTTTTGCTGATAAAAGTGAAGAATGACAGTCTCAGTATGAATTAAAGCTCAATGGAACAACAATGATCTGCATATAGCCCCCTCCCAGGGGGAGCAATAACAGAAAAGTAGGTGAAGAGAGACATTGGTCAGTGTAAGGCATGGACAAATTTTTTTTTAATGGTCAAGGGTTCATAGGGGAGAGATCATGGGGGAAGGAGGCGGAAACTGAGGAGCTGAATACCAAGGGCACAAGTAGAAAGAAAATGTTTTCAAAGTGATTATGGCAACATATGTACAAATATACCTGACAGAAGGGATGCATGTTTAGAGTGTGAAAAGATCTGTATGAGTCCCCCATAAAATGTTGTCAAAACCCCAAATCTTCATAACGGTACCAATAGGCAAAATTATGATAACCAGTGAAAAGAGAGAAAGTATTAACGATTTCATCAGCAATGGATCCACATTTAATGCTCATGGAAACAACAGTCAAGGTTGCAAAAGTTGCATTACATTGGGTAAATCTGCAGCACAAGACCTCGTTCAAGTGTTCAAAAGCAAGGATGATGCTTTGAATCCTGAGGTGCACTTGACCCCAGCCATGATCGTGTCCATCCCCTCATCTGCGTGTGGGAGTTGGGCACTGAATAAGGAAGACCGAAGAAGACGGAGACACTGGAATGGTGGGGCCCGCAAAGAACACAGACAGCATCATGGTCTGCTCCGTGGGAGACATTTTTACTCTCACAGAAAACCAAAGAACCAATTCTACTCTGCCACAAAGCGTCCCTCTGGGACCATTATGAGAGAGAATCTGTTCAATGGGCATGAGTTGGGTGTTGGATTTCCAATTAAGGAGCCCTGGTGTCGGCATAATGGATTAAGATTGACATGCCAACCACCACACTGTCTGCAACGTGAGACGCCAGCCAGTCTTTGGAAGCTGGATGAGATGTTCTGCTCTTGTAAAATTTCCTGCTTCAGACACCCAAAGCAGCAGTTGCTGTGACTTACAATTGAATTAATGCCAGTGAATTTCATGTCCAACTCTCAAAGAAGTATTGGCCTGTTATCTTCAAGGTCATCAGCTCAATTCGAACAGCTAATCCTACAGGGAAAGATGAGGCTGTCCTCTCCCAGAATGATGTGCAGTCTTCCAAATTCTGGTGAATCACTCTCTGTTCAAGTCCATTCCATGACAGTTGGTTTGGTCAGTATTCAAAAATCAGAATAACTGTTATTGTCAATGGAAAACAAACAAACATCAGCATTGGTGATGGTATGTTTGTACATTTGTGATCTTGAGCTGATAGATGATGTTTTCATTAATGTCTACACAAGCTAGTTGAATAAACACCTGCTAAATTTTATGAATACTTTGTATTTCAAGGGGATGTCTGACACTCCCAAAGTATATTCCGGGGCTTTCCCAACTACAGCTCAAAACAGTTCCATAGCCAGTGCACCTTTAGTAAAAGACCAAAATTAGTAACTTCTGGAAAGAAACTAGCTTTTCACCAAGTTTAATATACTTAAAGTTAAAAAAAAATCACAGAGTAACTTCTTAAAGAAAGATAGGAAATCCAGAGCACTATAGAGAATATCAACTATTATGCCTAGTATATGTGTGTGAGCATTGAAATTAACAAGTAAATTGAACATTCACACCAGCCACATTAAAATGCTCAGCAGCACTCAGGGGTAGTGGCTCCTGTACTCCACAGCCCAGATGCACAACTCCTTCACCACAGAGAGGCCTATTGACAACCAAGCTATTAATGCTGTGTAGATATCAAGTCCAGTAAATTAGAACCATTGATAATGAAGCTGCCCTTGTTACTGTTCACGCAGATCACCTGTGATGCCCAACCTTCTGGAATATGGCTGTATACAGTTGGCTAGCAGGTGAACAAATGAAACACAGGATGAAGGAAATCTATACCTGGTGTTTGAGGCACAAATGTGCCCAGTTCCAGAAGGATACATTGTTTCCCCACACCTCATATTTCTCACTGTGGACACTTTCTGGCATTAAATTTCCCTTTAATATAAGACCTTTTCTAGACGAGTCCACTGGAAGAGGCCTAAGGTAAGCATTGGGAGGGGCATAGTCCAGCTCAGGGAGAGGAATTCTGGGATGTGAAAACGGGGAGAGGCTAGGTATGGGACTTCCTGGTTTCACCAGAACAGCTGTTCTCAGAGAGTCATCTATGGAACTCTGGGAGTCATGGAGATCCATGAAATAAAAAATGTTTTCACAGTCTTTGTGGAAATCACTAGTTTTTCTCATTGTGCTGATACCTGCAGAGGAATAGCACCTGGAGCTGAGAAAATATCAAGTTGTTTACTGCAATAGTTAGTTTATTTTCCACCATCTCTCCCTTGTAGGAAAAACAAAACAAAACCAGCTTCACTTACAGAGACACCAACAGAAGGAAGCCTTGAAATGTCTTTCCTCCATGAAATTCTGAGAGAGAGAGAGAGAGAGAGAGAGAGAGAGAGAGAGAGAGAGAGTTTCCCCAAGGCTGTATCTCTTAGCAGCATCTGTGAAGCAGGGAGTCATATAAACACTTCTACATTCTAATGTATAATATTGATCTCAAGGAAAGTAATTTGAATGGCCTGAACTATCCACCTTAAAACAGAAAAAGAGGGCTGAGACCTGGTGGCATAAGAGGTTGAGTGCGGGACTGCGGCCCGTGGGCTTGGAGGTTCAAATCCAGCAGCGGCTCTCAAGAGCAGCACTGGTAGTGTCCACGACCACCAGAGGCAGTGATGCCCACAAAAAAAAAAAAAAACAGAAAAAGAACATCTTTTTTTACTGGAAATAAGGAATGACAGAGAAATTATTTTGAATATTTGACAATGTCTAAAGAATTAACAAATTGCAGGCCTGTGAAAGAATTATGTCATGACAGCCTTGTTGATAATGATAAAATGTAACCTTTCAGAGTTGTATTCAACACAAGTGTGAGAGCTTTTTGAAATTTACAAAAAAAGATGTTTTTTTCTGCTGGGAACAAATGGGACCTTAAAAAAAAAGTTTCATACTGGAGTGTGCCCACAGTGAAAGATCTGTATTCTCAATCCACTAATGCAGCGCTTGAACCTAATGTCATCCATGAGTATAAGATTCTGAAACACGGATCCATGTGGGTTTTTTTTACGTTTTTGTTTGTTTGTTTGTTGGGGGCATCACTGCCTCTGATGGTTGTGGGCTCTACCCAGTCCCGCTCCCGCGAGCCACCACTGGATTTGAACGGCCAAGCCTGCAGGCTGCAGTCCCCCACTCAACCACTTACGCCACCGGGGCTCAGCTGAATCTATGTGTTTTAATGAACAGAATATGAAATATTCAACAACGGTTTTCTAACAGCAACCAAGCTTTAAGAAACGACCCCTTCTGTAGCAGCAGCTTCTCACAGGGAGAAGCTATTTAAAGACCCCCTTCCCCAACATTGTATCTGTGTGGTGCTGATGCTCTTGTGGGCACCACACGCAGGATGACAGATCGGATGCAGACGCTGATAAGAAAATCCAGAAATCTTCTACTGACCCAGAAAAGAGACCTATAATGATATTTCCTGTTGTCACTATTGCTTTATTTTTAAACACATTAAAGATCATTTTATGGTGGGCTTATACAACTCTCATCACAATCCGTACATCCAACCACAATGTCAAGCACATTTGTACATCTGTTGCCATCATCATTCTCAAACATTTCCTTTCTATTTGAGCCTTGGTATCACCTCCTCATTTCCTCCTCACTGCTCACTACTCACTCCCTCATGAACCCTTGATAATTTATAAATTATTTTATAAACAGTGTCTCACACTGTTCCATATCTACCTTCATGCGCTTCTCTGATGTCCACTCCTCAGGGAGGGGGTTACACGTAGATCCTTGTAACTGATTCCCCTTTTCTATCCTCCACCCTCCCGGTGTCACCACTCTCAGCACTGATCCTGAAGGGTTCTTCTGTCCTGGACGCCCTGTGTTTCCAGTTCCTCTCTGTCCCAGTGTCCATCCTCTGCTCCAGCCTGACTTGTAGGAATGAGGATCATGATGGGGAGATGAATGGCAAGGAGCATTTAAGAGCTAGAGGAAAGTTGTATGTTTCATCGAAGCTACACTGCACAGACTAGCTCAACCCGTCCCATCACGCTTCTGTAAGGGGATATTCAGTTGCCTACAGGAGGGCTCTGGGTCCCCACTCTGTGCTCTCTCTCATTCACAATGGTATGATTTTTTTTTTCTTTGAGACCTGATATCTAGTCCCTTCGACACCTGATTATTCAGGCTCATGTGCTTTTTCCACGTGGGCTTTGTTGCATCTGAACCAGATGGCTGCTTGTTTACCATCAAGTATTCCTCCCCCCAACTATCATGATTCCAATTCTACCTTACAAATCCAGCCAGACAGGGAGAGGTACACTGGTATAAATGGGAACTGGAAAACAGGGAATCCAGGAGAGGTGAAGCTCTCAGGGCCAGTAGTGAAAGTGGAGATACCAGAAGAGCGGAGGGAAGGTGGGGTAGAGAGGGGGAGCCGATCACAAGGATCTACACATAACCTTCTCTCTGGAAGATGGGCAGCAGAAGAGTGGGCGAGGGGAGATATTGGGCAGCATAGAATATGACAGCATATTAATAATTTATGAAATATCATGGGTTAGTGAGGAAAGGGAAAGTGGGGAGGGAGGGGAAAAGATGAAAGTAGATGTCAAGAGCTCAGGTAGAAAAGCAAATGTTTTGAGAATCGTGACAGGAGCAGGCAACAGAAGGTGCTTGACATAATACATGTCTGTATGGATTGTGATAGGCGATGTACAAGCCTCAATAAAATAATTTTTAAAAGAATTATCATAAATTATAATTTCTTATAAATTGAAAAAGACCCAGATACTATCTCTGTTGACAGCCGGGAAAGTACAGCTTTCTTCACCATCTTAGCGTATGCATCCATTTGTCTTCAGTGATCCTGTTAGGAGGATAAACATCCTGGGATGCCATGAAACCCTTTTTGCCCCCTGAAAAACCCATCATCTGTGACCGTGTAATGGGTTAACGACAGTATCTTACACTCGTTTTACAATGTGACCTGTCTCCATTTCCCATGTGCTTACTCTCCGTGGGCAGAACCCCCAGAAGGAACATCTCCGTGGGGTCTTCGTGATGCGTGACTCTGACTAGAGGCTCCCAGGAGCTCTGCTGCACAAACTTAAGCTCCTGT
>PVJH01023501.1:0-34700 GCA_004026705.1 Nesogale talazaci | reverse complement strand
TATAGCTATTCTGATGGTGTTAAGTGATACAGCGGTGATTTTGATTAACATATTCTTCATGGTTATTGATGATGAACATTTTCTTTTTTTAATTAATCATTTTGTTGGGGACACTTACAAATTTTATAACAATCCACCATCTAATTGTATTAAGTACACTTGTACATATGTTGCCATTAATTTTTCTAAAACATTTTCTTATTACTTTGGTCCTAGTTATCAGCTCATCTTTACTCCCCTTCTCCCCTCTCACTCTTGTGAATTCTTGATCAGTTATATGTCACTATTGTTATTTCATATCTTATATTGTCCATTGTTTCCCTCTACCCACATTTCTGTTATTCATCCCTTTGTGATGGGTTTCCCTTTTCTTCCCCTCTCCATGCCCCAGCCTCCATCCTCATTATATTCCTATTGCTACCAGTGCTCTTGAGGGTCTTCTCTGTTCTGATTGCATGTGTCCAGAGCGCTCATCTGTACCAACGTGTGTACTTCAGTCTGTCTGGATTTGGAAGGTAGAACTGGGTCATGGTAGTGGGGGAGGAAGCATTCAGGAACTAGAGCGATAATGTATGTTTCTTGGTGCTCTTCTGTACCCTGATTGAATTGCCCCTTTCTTATAACTCTTCTGTGGAGGGAAGTCCAATTGTCTACAGATGGACTCCAACTCCCTTCCCCCCTCCTCTCCCATCAGTATCTATATAATTGCTTCCTTTGGATCTTTTTATACCTGATCCCTGATCCTGTTGATACCTCATGATCACACAGGCTGATGTGCTTCTTCCCTGTGCACTTATCTTCTTTCCTGCTCGGTGGCTGCTTGTTTAACCTCAAGCCTTTAAGACCCCAGATGCTATATCTCTTTTTTGGGGGGGGGCATTACTGCCCTCTGGTGGGAGTAGGAGGCCCAGTCTTGCTCCTGTAGAGCTGCTGCTGGATTTGAACCACCAACCCAGCGGGCTGCAGTCCCGCACACAACCATTACGCCACTGGGGCTCAGCCCTGGTGCTATATCTTTTGATAGCTGGGAACAATCTGCTTTCTTCACCACATGTGCTTCTGCACCCATTCTGTCTTCATTGATTGTGTCAGGAAGGAGAGTATCAAAGAGAATATTTTCTTTTTATAGGAGTATTAGCTTCTTAAGTGGTAAGAGTGATGTAAATATTTTAGATATAATCAGGTATATAATTTACAAAAATTTTCTCCCATAACTGTCTTTACAATTTCCTGATGCTGTTCCTGAAAGCACAAAAGTTTTTATTTTGATGAAGAACAATTTGCTTTTTTAAAGATTTGTCACATATTTTTTCATTGTTGTAGCTAGTAAGTCATTGCCTAACCCAAGGTCATGATGATTTAATCCTATATTTTATTCTATATGCCTTATAGTGTTATCTGCTAGATCTATGCCTATGATCAATTTTAAGTTAATTTTGTGTATGAATTAAGAAAAGGGTCTACTTTATCCTTTTGCATGTGACACCCATTCCTCTGATTTTTAATTGAGGTGAAATTCACAACCTAAAATGAACTATTTTATTTTTAAAAATGAACTATTTAGAAGTCACCTTTTGGCTTTTTGGGGGGCATCACTGCCCTCTGGTGGGAGTGGGAGGCCCAGCTTTGTTCCTGGAGAGCTGCTGCTGGATTTGAACCTCCAAGCCAGTGGGCTGCAGCCCCGCACTGAACCACTATGCCACTGGGGCTCAGGCCTAAAATGAACTATTTAAAAGCACACACTCACGACTTTTTAAAATGGGAAAATTGAAATTTGAGGGTAATCAAAAGATCTCATTTTTTGGGCATGGGTGAGTTTTGCATATTATGGGTGTGTGTGCAGAATTTATTTGATCATATTTTTCCAAATACATTATTTCATCCAACATATACTTACAGAGCATCTACTTTATGCCCAACATGCTTGTGATAAAGCAGTAAATAAAACAAAGCTTATTCTCAACCTGTAGCTTACATGCCCCAAGAGGAACATGGCACAGGCAATTACATGAGTACATACACAATATGCTAAAATATGATTCTATGGTTGACATATTGAACAATGCAGGAAACATTAAAAGAAGATGAGAGGCATAAACAAAGTCACAGCACCAAAAGCATTGTCCAGTATTTAGGAAGTAGCATATGATTAAGGAGAATGGTCTTAAAGGAAGAAGTCTAAATAAGAACAAGAGTACAAAAGGAAGAAGTATAAGCAGCACTAAAGGCATTGGTGGCAAACAACAGCTCAGGAATTGGTGCAGTACCAACTGAAATGTTTCAATATTTTTAGGAAGAGTAAGCAAGGGAAAGCATTGTATGTGAAGAGAAGATGCATGGAAAATCAAGTTAGAGAGAGGGTCAAGGACCAGAACCATGGAAAAATTAGACTTCCCAATTTTTCTGACCTCTTGCGCCAAAACTTTTTGACAGTAGAGATCTACTTTGACCTTGAACAAATGTCAATGCCATTCCTCTTCCCTCTGAATCCAATATTTGCTTCAAATTGTTAAGTAGACAGGTTAAGAATGAAGAATAAAAAGAAATATATCAACATAATCCCCAGGAATAGATTTTCTAAAAAATCGAACCAATGTAATTCAAAGGAAATAGCAATTTTGGTTTCTTATCTGATTTTCATTAATCCAACCTTTTCCCTTTTCTTTGTTAAAGGGATGTGATAGTTGCCCACCCAAATTTCCTCTATTCTTATGATTAGTAGTAAGTTGAAGCAGGAAGCAGCTGCCCAGTCCGAAGCTACATTTCTTATATTCTCTTTGGGCCGTGTGGGCAGTACCAATAGAACTTGAGTAAAAGTGATTTATGTCACATCCAAACTGTGGCCTTTAGGAGATGCGTAAGTCTTCTCAATGTTCTTTCCCATCCCACTAACTTGATGTAGGGGATGTTGGGCCCCTAGGGTATGGTATTACCACAAATTGGAAGGAACTTGTGTATTGGAATCATTAGGTAAAATAAGACTTTGTGTTTCCCCAGAAACACTGTCTTGAACTGTTATGTGAATAACCATGCTTCTCTCCTGCTTGAGCATAAAGAGGTCTTTGTTAATGTGTTTTGATTATGTTTGTTCTAGTAATTTAACAAAATAGTACTAGAATATGTTCAACTTGGACGGAAAGAAAACATACAGTTTGATGGTCATTGGATCTTTACTCAAGTCCTTCCTGAATGCAAGAACACTTTATTCTAATAACCTGGGTTTCTGCGATGCTCACTGTGGCAGTCATGTGTTTATGTTAATTTTATGATTGAAATGTAGGGGTGGAGTCTAGCTTGTTAATCTGGAGATAGCCATTGAGTAGCCAATGAGGCCTCTTATGTGGGCATGGCTTTCTCCTGAGACTTCTGGGAAATCTCACGATATTTCCTTCGTGAAGATGAGAAGCTATCTTCCCCAGTTGCTGGGAGTTAGTCTCAGAGATGATTAATCATGGAGAAGACAAGATAGCAGCATCTGAAAAGCTGGAGGAGCTGGCGGAGAGACCACACAGCTTTGTCCTGATGGAGCCAGACCTCTGAAGCTGGGGCGGCCACATGGTGACCTCTGCCAGCGATGAGTTGCTTCTGCTGTTGATGGACCCTGAACCCTGGAAGAGAGGAGCCATGTGGAGACCCCTGCCAGTGCTGGGATTCTGCACCCCCTGACCTGTGACTTTGTGAGTCAGAAGGAGACTTTATGGACTGATTTTGGGCAAATGGGTTAATATCGGACTTATGACTTTGAACGGGACTGGGCTGGGATGTTTTCTCAATGTCCTGTTCCTCTTGTATACATAAATCTTTTCCTATATCTAAATGCCTGTCTATGAAATTTGTTCCTCTAGCCTACCCGGACTGACACACTCACCTTCCTGATAAAATTGCTGAAGAAAAAATGAGTGCATAAGCAAATGTGGTGAAGAGAGCTGATGGTGTTTGGCTAGAAGATATAGCATCTGGGGTCTTAAAGGATTGAAGTTAGACAAGTGGCCATCTAGTAGGGAAGCAACAAAGCCCACATGGAAGAAGCACACTGGCCTGTGTGATCATGAGGTGTTGACAGGATCAGGAATTAGGCATCAGAAAACCCCAAATGATCATAGGGGTGTGGATGAAGGGGGTTGGAGGGGAGACCCAGAGCCCATCTATAGATAATTGGACATTTCCTAACAGAAGGGTCACAAGGAAGGGATGAGTCAAACAGAGTGCTGTGTAGCACTGATGAAACACACAACATTCTGCTTGTTTTTAAATGCTCTCACCCCCCTCTCCCATCACGATCCCAGGTCTACAGTTCTACCTTAAAAATCAGGCTAGACCAGTGCGTGTACACTGGTACAGATAAGAGGTTTTGGTACACAAAATCCAGAAAAGATAACCCCACCAGTAACAATAATGGGAGTAGTGACACCATGAGAGTAAGGGGGAAGGTGGGGGTGGGAAGAAGGGGGCAAAAGACTTAGCAATGATCACAATGACCAATGCATACCTCTCCATCCCTGGGACATGAGCAACAGAAACATGGGTGAAGGGAGACAGCAGATAGTGTAAGATACGAAAATAATAGTAATAATAGTCTATAATTTATCAAGGGGTCACAAGGGTGGGAGGGGATGAGTGGGAGGGGGAGAAAAGGAGCTGATACCAAGGGCTCAAGTAGAAAGAAAATGTCTTGAAAATGGTCATGGCAACATACGTACAAATGTGCTTGGTAAGAACCTCAATAAAATGAACTATCTATTCATTCATTTTGAATTATTTTTTTTAAAAGAAAGAAAAGCTAGATGAACAGAAATGAAGATTGAGGAAAATGCTGGATTGAGGAAAATGCCCGAGTAAAAGCTTCAAGATGGGAGAAGCTTGGGTTTAAATAGTTTCTCCCTCTATGTTGGTAGCTATTAGGGGCTGTTGAGTCATTTCCGACTTATGGACACCCCATGTACAACCGAATGAAACTCTGCCTGATTCTGCACCATCCTCACCATTGTTACGTTTGAGCCCATGGTTGTAGTCATTGTGTAACCCCATCTCCTTTCTCATTTTCCTCTTTTTCACGGACTCTTGACCAACCAAGGTGTTCTTTTTCCAGGGATAGATCTCTCCTCATAACATGTCCAAAGTACTTCAGATGAAGTCTGCTCATCTTTACTTTTAAGATACATTCTGACTCTGCTTCTGCCAGGACAGGTTTGTTTGTTCTTTTGGCACTCCATGATACTTTCAATATTTTTCACCGATAACTTAATTAAAATCCATTAATTATTTTGTGATCTTCTTTATTCATTGCCCAATGTTTAATTTGTATGTGGCGATTGAAAAATGCCATGGCTTGTGTTCGGTGTGCAGTTTAGTCTTCAAAGTGACATCTTTAATTCTTCAACACTTTCAAGAGGTTGGTGGTGTTAGACTGTGTTAATGAATGGGGTATAGAGCCTCCTGGTTTTTTTTTTTTAACCATATCCTTGACAATGGAGCTGAAGGGTAGCTTTGGATGGTGGTGGGAGAGTGGTAGTGGTAGTAGAGGAATTTTTCCCATGTGGATATATATTTATTTATTTTTAATACTTTTATTGGGGGCTTTTACATTCATCCAGTGTGTCAGACACATTTGCGCACATGCTGCCATATTCATTTTCAAAGCATTCTCTTTCCACGTGAGCCCCTGATATCAGCTCCCTATATCTTCCCCCACTTCCCCTCCCAAACCTTTGATAAATTATAGACTACCTTTTCCATATCTTACATCATCCTCTGTTGCCCTTCAACTTTTCCATTATTTGTTCCCCTGAGAGACTTTTATAGATTGAGCCTTGTGATCAACCCCCAACTTCCCCTAATACTCCTAGTACCTCTACTTTCCTTGTTAGCCCTGAGGGGTTTATCTATCCTGGATTCCCTATGTTATCTCTAGCAGTGTGCATGTCCTGGTCTAATCCGATTTGTCAGGTAAAACCGAGGTCATGATAATGTGGGGAAGGAAGCACTAAAGAACTAGAGGAAAGTTGTATGTTTCATCAGTGGTATAGTGTACTCTGACTGGCTCATCTCTTCCTTGTGATGTCTATAGATGGGCATTGATCTCCATTCCATGCTCCTTCCCCCATTCACCTTGTGTATGGTTTTATTCTGGGTTTTAGATGCCTGATACCTGATCCCATTGACACCTCATGATGATGCAGGTTGGTGTGCTTCTTCCACGTGGACTTTGTTGCTTCTTAGCTAGATGGCTGCTTGTTTATCTTCAAGCCTATAACACCCCAGACACTAAATCTTTTGATAGCCAGGCACCATCAGTTTTCTTCACCACATTTGCCTATACACCCTCTTTGTCTTCAGTTATCATGTTGGAAAGGTGAGCATCACAGAAAGCTGGATTGTTAGAACAAAGTATTCTTGTGTTAAGGGAGTACTTGAGTCAAGGCCCAATGTTAGGAGAATGATTCTTGATTTTTTTTCAGGAATATCTGCATAAGTAGGAAGAGTTAGTGGCAGACTTAGGGAGGATTTGATAGTCGACTGGACCATGGGTATGTCTATCATCTTATTCTGCTAAATAAAGATGACTACAGGCCCTGGCACAGGTCATAGTCCAGAAATTATTGGTTCAACAGTACACTGATTTTTTAAATTAAGAGAATAAATATTTTTATTAAGCACTATAAGTAACATGCAAATAGTCTTCTCATTTATCTATCAAAATTAATTTGTAATCAATCAAACTCAACAGTAGTTAAAAAGAATCTTTATTGTGAATTGGGTAAAGTATCAAGAGTAGTTAATCTGTTTGGCATCCAATATTTCATGTATATTAAAAATAATTTTATTGGGGACTTGTATAAGTCTTGTAACAATCCATCCATCCATCCATCCATTGTGTCAAGCAGATTGTATGTATGTTGTTGTCATCATTTTCAAAACATTTACTTTCTACTTGAGCCCTTGGTTTCAGCTCATTATTTTTCTTTGCTTCCTCCCAACCTTCCTCCCTGTGAACCCTTGATAATTTATAAATTGTCATTATTTCTTCATGTCTTACACTGACCAATGTCTCCCTTCACCCACTTTTCTGTTGTTCTCCCTCCCCCTCAAGGTGATTAAGTATAGATCATTGTGATTCATTCTGCCTTTTACCCTCCCACCTGCCTCTCCCCTCCTGGTATTGCTAGTCTCATTATTGGTCTTGAGGGGTGTATCTATCTCTTTATTTATTTAAATTAATTAAAAACCTTTTTTGGGGGTTTAATCTATCTTGGAGTCCCTGTGTTTCCAGCTCATATGTGTACTTGTGTACATGCTCTGGTCTCACTGAATTAGTAAGGTAGAATTGGGGTCATGAAGAAGCATTAAAGAGCTAGAGGAAAGTTGTATGTTTTTTCAGTGCTACCCTGCACCTAGACTGACTTGTCTCTTCCTTGTGACCTTTTTGTAATGAGATGTCCAACTGTCTGTTGCACCCCAAATATATTATTCCATTTCCTCCTTTTCCCATAACCTTCTTTTTCCATTCTTCCTTTCTCCATAATCTTCTGAACTTCGTCCTTGGGGAAATGATGCCCTTCTGATCTTAAATGACTGGTTATTATCACATGAGAGTGAATTCAGTTCCAGAAGAGAAGAGTGATTAAGGACTATAATCTTGGAAGTTCTGTCAGTCTCTTGGAACAGTAAACCTCCTTTCCTTTATGATTATCAGTTTTGCTCCAAATTTTTCTCTTTCTCTCTCCAGGACCTTCTAATGTGATCCTTTATCGAGCAGTTGGTCATGGTAGCCAGGCATCAGTTACTTCTCTACATGTATAGAAAACTTCAACACGTCAACAAGAAAATGAACCGCCCCTGTGGATTTCCAAGGTTGTAAATCTTCACATGTGCGGGAAGCCTCACCTTTCTACTATGGAGTGACTGGTAGATCTCCAACTACTGACCTTGAAGTCCAACGTGTGGTAACCCATTATACCACAGGGTTAACACTGCATAAATGAAGAAACAGAAGACAATGGGGAGTACATAAGCATAAAGGCAAAGATGATAAATTGTAGTACATACACAATACCTCAATACCAGTCATTATCAACAGTGGACTCTAAGTGGATACGTTGTTAGATATGAATGTCAAAAAGATATGGGATGGCTTATGGGAATACACCCACAAGTGTATATAAGTTTGGCAGGGGATATTTCTACATATGTAGTTGTGTATACCTATCTACATGGTAAAGCATACAGGAGGCAACATTGTAAAAATGTCTTAGCTAGGGGCTGAGCCCCGGTGGCGTAGTGGTTGTGCGCGGGACTGCGACCCACTGGGTTGGAGGTTCAAATCCAGCAGCAATGCTGGGCCTCCTACTCCCACCACCAGAGGGCAGTGATGCCCCCAAAACAAAAAAAAATATCTTAGCTATTACCAAACCCCTTGAAGGACCGAGTCACTGGGCTTGGGGGTTTAGGTCAAGTAGGTCATACAACCAACAAAGACAGTGTTCTCTATCTTACTATGTTGAGTAGAGATAGGGTTCCTAAAAGCTTGATAGTGATGAACTAAAATGCAGTCATTTGTCTCTCCCCACCTGGAGAAATGAAGCATGAAAACAAATATATAAAAATTCAAGAAGACAATTAGTCCAAAGGCTAACTGAGCAGAGGAACCACAGCCTCTACCAGCCTGAGACTAGAAGGTCACAGAAGATGGTGCTTGCCTGGCACTACTTCTCTGATCAAGATCACCATAGCAAGGCCTGCGCAGATTGGGAGAAATGCATAGAACTGAATTCAAAATGACAAAAACTGCATTTACTTGGCTGCTGCCATTGGGTGACACCACAGAAAGTGATCCTTAAAGAGCTTTCCAACCTGGAACGGATCATTCTCTGGAGATTGCCTTACAGCCAAAGCACAGCTAGACCTAGGAAATGAACAGTAGCACACACGAGATTGTATTCCTCAGAATAGTCAAGCTTTTAACACTGAAAGGGCAGAATTGAACAAAAAGCAAAGTTCAGAAGGCAGGGAGAGACAGGAAGAGGCAGAAAAGAAAAACCAATGAAAAGAGGGAACCCAGGAAGTAGAAAAGTGTACTGTTACATTAAGGGGATTAAAACCAATATTGCATAACAGAATATGTGTAAACTTTTGAATAGAAATTTATTTGTTCTGTAAACTTTCACCCAAGCCACAATAATTTTTTTTTAAGGATGAGAAAACTCATATTTTGTGTTCATGTGTTCACCTAATGTTAATATATTTTTTCTTTTTTGCTTTATTATTTGTGCTTGGTCTCTCCCTAACATATAAGTGAACATATATTCCATGCTTCCCCCCCACTGTACAAATGGAATGAAGAGAGCCTATTCCATGGCCCTATATAGCTTACAATTTCAGGATATATTTGCTAAGGCTAGCATCCCTAAATAACCACAGTATAATTATCAGTTTCAGTAGGTTTAGCATTGATAGGATACTTCGATCTGATCCATTATCTGTATTTCATTTTGTCAGTTGACCAGATAATGCCCTTTATAGCCTTTTTTCCTCCATACCTTTTAGAATCAGGTATTTCACTGTTTTGTCTCTTTTGTCTTCTTTAGTCGGGAATATTTCTATTAGAATATTTTTTTGTCTTTGAAACATTGACAATTTTGAAGAATTCAGTTCTTTCATTTTAGTAGGATGTTTTTCATTTAAGTTTTATCTGATGTTTCTTTATGGCTGGATTCAGGTTATGCATTCCAGGCATAACCTTCAGACAGCATCACATCTGGAGGCACACAAAGTTCATCATCTCATACTGATAACGTTAAGTTTGATATTCACCTGTAGGACATTTTTAAAAATTATGCAGATATCCTGTTTCTCATCATTTCCGTCTAGATTAGCGACATTCATGATCCTTTTCTGGACTGACTTCCACCTTGATGGTTGAAGATGATTTTCTAAGCCCCTACCAAATCTCACTGCTGTCCAGTTGATTTCCAGTCACAGGGACCCTATTGGACAAAGAACCACCCCATAGGGTTTCCAAGCTGTAATCTTTAAGGAGGCAGATGGCCTCATCTTTCTCTTGAACAGTAGTTGATGGATTGGAACCACTGATCTTTTGGTTAACAGCCATGTGCTTAACCACTGCCCCATCAGGTCTCTCTTTTCCAACCTCAGCACTCCCTATATACTTACCAGTCAGAATTCAGCATTATCTGTGCTTTTGATTCTTCTCTAAGAGCAACTTTTCTCAGAAAGACCTGATTCTCAAGAGGTATACATTTAGATCTTCTATACATATGAATAGGTTATTTCCTCCTTATATCTGATTGGTTTGTAATGTGCCATATTGTACCAACCTACAGAAGTAAGGTTTTGTAGAAAAACACGTCTCCATCTTGACTCAACACCATTATGTCTTGTTTAATATTGTGGTTCATTAGAATGAGAATTTTGAGTGTGCTAGAGGTTTTAGTTGTCCTTAGCTGCTATTGCATAGACTCTCAACTCAGGCAGTCCAATGCTCAGTGGAATAAAAGGACATCTTGTTCTACATCCTGTTCATGATGGGAGGTGATGGGAACAATGTGATTTTTGAGATTTTTATTGGTTGATTTTTTTCTTTTTTTTTTAATTGTTTGTTTTTTGGGCATCACTGCCCTCAGGTGGTGGGAGTAGGAGGCCCAGCCTTTGCTCCGTGGAGCTGGAATCGAACCTCCATCCCAGTGGGCCGCAGTCCCGCGCACAACCACTACGCCACCGGAGCTCAGCCCTTATTGGTTGATTTTTATAAGTAGTTTTACAGTCCCTTCATCCTGGTCTGTCTTAATCTGCTGAAGCCTGGTCAGTGTCATAGCAATATGCAAGCCTCCACTTATTTGGGTGGTAACTGTATATTGTCTTGGACTTGAACCCAGGTCTCTTGCATAGAAGGTGAGAATTTTCCCACCGAACAACTACTGCCCTTGAAAGTTTCAAAGGCAGGCAGACAAATGAATAAACAGTTGGTCTGGGTAGAAAGGCTAGCTCCTTGGAAAAGATTTTTCTTGTTGGAAGTCAAGTAAATTTTTCTCAATAGAGAAGCAGGAAAACCATGTTTGTGCATAGTAGTGGTGGACTTCGTTGTAATCACTTTCTCTTCTGAGTTGTTGGCAAATGGTGTTGCATAGAAGGTCAACCTCTCTCATTAAGGACAGCAGACTGATTAGACAGCAAGACTGTTAATGAGAATGCTAAGGTGGCAGGAGGGCATCTTCTCACGGATAGACTCTGTGAAGGAAGCTAAAATTGTGAAGCACTGAGTGTAACCAAGTGGAATATTTGTGCGTGCTCAAATCTCTAGTACTCCAAAGGTAAAATATCCAACTATAAACTCCACATAGGATTTTAACTTCAAGGAAAGGCATAGGACAGATTGTCATCTAGGCTTTGTGTGTGTGTATGTATATATACATATAGATGTATACACAATTAAATCTTGCTCTAAGTGCTGTGACTATTTTTTATCTGTAATAATTTGAGATGAATTGGTATGCTTTGTTAACTTAATAAAAGATTTCATTTTTATGGAGAAAGCACAGAGGCATGGATAAAGCATGTCATGTCCCTCTCTCCTGTGGGAAGCCTTTTCTTCCAATCGACGGTCAGAGTCCAAGACCAGCTCTGCTCAGGAGCGGCCACATATGCAACTTCTAAAATCCACATGGATAAACAAGTTCCTTGGAGGAAGAGGACACATTAAGTTGTGTCAAGTAAGTGCCAAGAGACCATGGTGATGGAAACCCTTCCCTGCACACCTAACTGATGGATGGTATTTGGGATTCTGGGAGATGACTTCAGCATAAGCATCCCTTGAAATGTTGGTGAGGCCTATTTTTGTAGGTGCCTCTCCCTTGCAAGGCCAATCTCTGTTCTTCTCTGAGTTCCTTCAGCCATGTCCGGCTCTTATGGATGTTACGCCTTTTATATTATGAAAGGACTAAGGACTCTGTTAAGAGAATATTTCCCTCTAAGTATCCGTAAAAGGGAGAGGAGTTCCAGAAGAGATGGTTGACACTTGTAGATTGACATTGTAAAGAGTGGAGGCAAATGCTTTTCCTAATTGAAATGAAAGATGTCTGGAAGACAGGAAGGGAGGGTGATATTGTAAGGCAAAGGTATTTTTAAAAATGCTTTAACATAATTTATTTAAAAACGATCTTTACTCTTATAGTAGTAACTGTGAAATAAAGTTACTGTCCATATGCTTATCTGAGTATCTATATTTGTGCCAAAATGACACTTTTTCATTAATAGAGCTTTATAAGCACTATTTTCTTAATATATAGTCTTGCAAATCTTTCAACATTGTTATTTCTTACAATTGACCTGGATTTTCTTTTTTTCAATTAAATACTTTTATTTGGGACTCTTACATCTCTTATCACAAACCATACATTCATCCAGTATGTTGAGCACATCTGTACATATGCTGCCATCATCATTTTCAAAACATTCTCTTCCCACTTGAGCCCCTGATATCAGCTCCCCATTTCTTCTCCTTCCTCCCAACACCCTATCTTACAAACCCTTGATAAGTTATAGATTATTATTTTCATATCTTATATCGTCCTCCTTCACCCCTCACCCACTTTCCTGTTGTTCTCCCCCTGGGAGGGGGTTATAGATTTATCCTTCTGATTGATTCCCTTTTCTCTCCCACCCTCCCCTAATACTCCTGGCATCTCTATTCTCTTTGTTGATCCTGAGGGGTTTATCTATCCTGGATTTCCTTTGTTGAGTGCTTTTATCTATAGCAGTATGCATGTTCTGGTCTAATCTGACTTGTCAGGTAGAATTGAGGTCATGATAGTGAGGGGAAGGAAACAGAAAAGAACTATAGGAAAGATGGTTTTCATCCCATCTGCACCCTGACTGGCTCATCTTTTACCTGTGACCCTTCTTTGAGGAATGTACAATTGTCTACAGATGGGCACTGTTTCTCCACTTCATGCCCCCCACTCCACCCATTCACATTGGGTATGATTTTGTTCTGGGTCTTAGATGCCTGATACCTGATCCCATTGACACCTCATGATCATGCAGGCTGGAGTATTTCTTCCATGTGGGCTTCATAGCTAGGTGACTGTTGTTTATCTTCAAGCCTTTAAGACCCCAGATGCTATATCTTTTGATAGCTGGGCACCATCAGTTTTCTTCACCACTTTTGCTTATGCACCCATTTTGTTTTCAAGGTAAAGGTATTGCTGACGATGGCATCACATTTGAATACTAACCTGTCATTTACAAGTTGTGTGACCTTGGGCTATTAACTCATCTCTCTGAACATCAATGTGCTCATTCTTGCTCCAGAGCTTAAAAAAACAAAAGCAAAACCAAAAAATGTAATCATTTATACACATTTCTTGCTACAGAGTATTTGACCTACTGAAAACTCAAAAAACAAAGACAAAACCCAACCCCAAACAAAACAAAACTCACTACTATTGAGCTAATGCTGACACATAGTATCCTGATAGGACAGATGCATTGTCCTAGAGCCTAGGACACAATGCACAATAATTGATAGTGGCCTGCATTGTTCTCATTGCTAGTTGTCATTGAAGTTAGTCAATTTTGATTTCTGGTGACTGTGTATGTGCAGAGTGAAACTGTGTGCTGCAGCTTTCTCAAGGCTCTGATCTTCCAAGAAATAGATCACCACACCTGTTTTTTGAGGTGCTTCTAGGTAGGATTGAATCACCAGCTTTTCAAGCAGTAATTGAACACTTAACCACTTATGCTTCCCAGGAATTCCATTAGTGAGTGTTAGCAGGTAGTATTTGCAATGCCTAAATTATTATTATGTGTGATATTGACAGTCCCGTGTAATCTGTATGGTTATTTTTCTCCTTCATTTATACAAAGTATGTTCATCATGAATTGTACCAGACTCTAGTCAGGAGAGTGTCTCTTTTATTCTTAGGATTACCTTTGTTCTTGTTATATCTCTTCCCTTGCTTCCTTCTCATCCCCCTAGGCTCAGCTCAAGTCTCGTTTTCTCTGTGAAGCCCTTACGGTGATTTCAGCTCACTTGGAGCCCTTCCTTTTTCACAATCACTATTGTGATTATTGCTTATAAGTTTAGTGCTGTTTATATGAAGAATTATTTTCAATGATGATGGGAATGTTCTATAGCTGTGTTGTCTAATATAAGAGCCACTAGCTACTTAAAGCTATTGAACATTTAAATGTGAGTAATAGGAATAAGAAACTGACTTTTAAATTTTATTTCATTTCAATGAATTAAACTTAGAATTTGAATAGCCACCATTTTCCAAGTTGTCAACCACTTATTCTGAAAATATCTCTTGGGAGAGGTGATATTTGTGTGGTTCTGCTGTAGACTTTTGGGGTCATTATTTCCACTTTATCTTCTCTGTCTATATTGAAATCAAGGTTTGGGGAAAGAGGAAAGACAAAAATCAGAGAGCCAGTGCTCAGTTACAGTGAGTCAAGGTTAGTTAGACCAAAGATGGGGTGAATAGGACACATTCTGGATGATTCCCATAAGTTGATGATGAATAAATCTGCAGAATTGGTTACTCTGGTTAATGAAATTTACATGAGTGCTATCAGGGTAGTCGGTAGCTCCACTTGGAGGTGTTGCCTCTGTTGAGAGTCTCTGTGTCATAGTGGTTGACAAGGATCTTTTGAATTAGTGCTGTGACACAGCTCCTGGCCCTGGGTCAGGTGTGTGCTTGACCTTTTTCCCTTCTTGGAGAATCTTCACCCTCTCAGCTCTGGCCTCTAATTTCAGATTCTTCAGAGTTGCCATGGACTCATCTCATCTTTAGAGAGTCTAGAGAGTCTATCATTCTGTATTTCCTTGTGGCTCATGAACTTTTTGGAAATCAGAGACCCCTTTGAGAAGCTGATGAACTTTCTGGACATGCTTCCTAGGAAAATGCACATTCATGCATAATTTTGCATACAATTTCAGAGAGTTACAGATACTTTGAAACTCAGGTCTAGGTCAGAGACCCTTGGTTAGAAATATTTCCTTTAATGTGTGACCTTAGTCTTTCCACATGCTATTCCTTCCTTTGTCAGCACCAGCTGAGCTCTAACTAATCCTATACTCATTGGGCAACTACTTGAAGCCTGATTCAGGGCTCTAGTTACTTTAATAACAGAAACAGACACTCTAAATAGTTACAAGAAGTGTTTCAGTCACTATAAATATCCATTCCCATTGGTAGGTTAATAGACTGGCATTCTAGCTTACAAATCTTTTTCACCGTTGCAAGAGTTTTTATAGCCTGGCTATGTCTAGGTAAAATAACACAATTAGTTAAACACTGATATGGAGCGCCAGATTCTAGACTGAAAATACTCCCCCTTACTATCTTCAGTTAATTCAGAATGTGGTCTGACTTCTAGTGTCATTGATATATATTCATTTAAAATTAAAAATTTATACTTCTCTAATATGGTTGAGCTTTCTTCTGCTTTGACTCAATCTCTCATCATATTTTGTTGTTAGATGCCATCAAGTCAGTTTTGACTCACAGAGACCTTCATGCAACTGAATTTAGCACTGCTCAGTCCTGTACCATCTGAGCCCATCAATGCAGCTTTTGTGTCAATCCTCTTGTTGAAGTCTTTCTCTTTTTTGTTGCCATAATACAATACAAAGAATGATGTTCTTCTTCAGGGACTGGTCTCTTCTGACAACATGTCCAAAGTATATGAAACAAAGACTTGCCATCTTTGCCTCTAAGGAGCATTCTGGTTGCACTTCTTAGACAGATTTGTTTGTTCTTTTGGCAGTGGATGGTAATTCCAATATTCCTTGCTAGCACCGTAATTCAATTGCATTGATTCTTCTTTTAGCTTCCTTATTCAATGTCCACCTTTCACATACATTTGAGGTGATTGAAATGACTCGGGTCACACCTTAGTCCTCAAGGTAATATCCTTGGTTTTCAGACCAGTTCAATGTGCCATTTGCCACTTTCATGAGCACGGACTGTTGGTTCAAGCAAGACAAAATCCTATACAACGTCAATCTTTTCTCCATTTATCATGACGTTATCTACTGGGCCAGTTGTGAGGATTTTTGGCTTTCTTTTTCGGGGTAGGGGGCATTACTGCCCTCTGGTGGGAGTAGGGGATCCAACTTTGCTCCTAGAGAGCTGCTGCTGGATTTGAACTGCCAAGCTAGTGGGCCACAGTCCTGCACTCAACCACTACGCCACCGGGGCTCAGCTCTTTGGCTTCCTTTACTTTGGGTTGTAGTCCATACTGAAGGCTGGAATCCTTGATCTTCATCTGCAAGTGCTTCAAGTCCTCATTTTCAGTAAGCAAGTTTATGCCATCTGCATATCACAGGTTGTTAAAAAGTCTTCCATTAATCCTGATGCCACATTCTTCTTCCCATAAGTTAACTCCAGAGCCTCTGATGATTTGTTTCAAAGTCTCGAGAGATGGTGACTGATAGGTAGGCCTTAGGCTCAGCTGCCAAATCAATTTTTTTTGGGGGGGCATCACTGCCCTCTGTTGGTAGGAGTAGGAGGCCCAGCCTTTGCTCTGTGGAGCTGGAATTGAACCTCCTTCCCAGTGGGCTGCAGTCCCGAGCACAACCACTATGCCACCGGGGTTCAGCTTTTTTTGCTTGTTTGTTTTGTTTTTTGCCAGATCAGTTTTATAGTTTCCCTGTCCTGTGGGTGATTTGTCCTAGAGTTTTGGATAAAATTATTTAAGAAACAGAGCCTATGTGTAGAGAAACCTCACTTCATGCCTCAGCCATATTCTTGCAAATTCAACTATAAAGTGAATTTCAGTAATTTATGTACTTTATCATGTCTTTCAAAGATTAGAGATGTATTCTTTCTGTAAAAGCTTTTAGTATTGGGCATATACATAGTTGAATATAATAGAAAATCACTTGCTTAGAAGAGAAAGAACATGCTGATGAAAACATTAAAATAATATTCAGACTAGACCAACAAATATTGAAGGGTGAGATGAAAAGATGTTTGTCTTGACTGGAGAAAGAAATAGCCTATTTCTTTAAATTTAATATATATATTTCCTCTATCTAAATGTAAATATTCCTTTTGAAAGAGCTGAAATTTTTTATTTCTCTCTGCAGGTTTATTTTGCATGATCACTTTTAATTGTTTACTTAACAGCCTGGATAAGCTTGCTGCAATGTTTGCTTAATATCTTGTGTAAATTCTTTATCATTAAAAGTCAGCTTTTCTGATATCATTATTAGGACTTATTATTTCTTGAAGTACAACTCGTTCCATAGTGAGGTTCCTGTAAGCGAAATAGACAAAGTAGTGAAGCATCCAGCTGCTCACCAAAAGGTTGGGTCTGGAGGTTGAATCCAACCAGGCACTCTGTGGGAGAGAGATGAGGCAGTGCGCTCCTGTGAAGATTTGCAGCCTCAGAAACCCAGTGGAGCAGTTCCACTCTGCCCCATAAAGCCTCAATTAATTGGAATAGTCTCCATGGCAGGTTTTTTTTTAAATGCTTTATTTTATTATTTAACTTAGAAATGAAAAAGATTGTACGAGATAGCAAAATTTGGAATTCTTTAGACAAGGTCTGATGCCTGTTTTCTCTCCTCAGTTACTTGTCCTGATCATTTTCTCTCTGGACATGTTCCTAGTAACTGCATTAGCCTGGTCTTCAGGCCAGCACATTTTGCACTATAGATGGTTTTAGGAGGAAGGAACTTAAACAAATGAGCTGCAGAGACAGTCCTCAAACTTCATATTAATTAATCACGTCAGCCTGCTCCCCTACTCAACTTTTAACTAGAACAGCTAATAAGAAGCAAACGGATGGGTTTGCATTTCATCTCCTTTTGTTTTCCTTGCTCACTCTCTGGAAAAAGGTCTAATGAGCAGTGAAATGGCCAGGCGTGAGAGAAGCCAGGGAGGAGAGGAGTGTTTGTGCACTCAATGGCTGTGTAATCGGCTCCAGCATTATCACAGGCACCCAAAGGTTTTATGGAGGTGCCTGAAATATCCAGGACTAATGCCGAGGGAATAAGGATGAGAGAAGATATTGATCCCATGATGTCTACTTTGCCCTTTGGATGGTAGATGGTCTTCTAAAGAAGATTTCTTTAAAAACAAATAATGGGAGTGTTGGTTTTTGAAGGGTAACAAACTAGTTTGTGTTTACAGTACAGAGGCTGTCACTGTTTAACCTAATAGCAAGCTGTTGCCTGAGCATTTGGGAAGGTAATTAAAGGGCTCCTAGATGTGCCAAGACCAATTATATTAAAATTTTATTTGTAGGGGGGCTGCTCAAGACGTAAAGTAAAAAAATCAGAATTCATGACCCAACCAATAATGCCTACCTGCCATAGGCAGCAGGAATGCTGCCAGGTGGAGATCCCAATTATACACTTCAGTTTGGTTGCAAAGGCACACACCTGACATCGGCTCTCTCCTGACCCTACCCAGTGCTATGCTAATGGGGTAAAATATAGTTCCCCATGGCAACACTGTTAAACAGAAACTAGAAGAAAGCACCAGTTATTCCTCTGGAAAGGCTCAAGAAAGAGGGTAGGTCTACCAGAAGACATTTCAGTAGCAACAATGCTAGGAAAATCAATACTGAGAGGGCTGGTTCTGAGAAGATGCTTTTTAATTTATTTTTAAATTTTGTCCTATTTCCACCCCTGCAGAGTTGTATCTTCAAGATATTAATGGGTGGGTGTGTTTGCTCTTTGCAGGGGTGCTTTTGGTACAAGCAAAACAAAACCAAACCCACCAGGTCTAGCTGGATACCACAGATCAATTCTGGTAGAGATTTGTCAGCCACCTGGTGTCAAGGGTCATTTAGCTATTTATTCTCATGTTCCTGACTGGTTGTATGACCTTTGAGAAGTCATTTTCCTGCTCAAAGCACCAAATGGATCCGTAATAGAAAAGGAACATTTCCAGTGCTTAAAAAAAAAAAAAGAGCTACATGTAGTCTTTTGGATTTGTAATACTTTGGGTTGAGAAAATGGCTCCCCCCTTAACCTCTGGGTAGTTCAGAAAAGTTTGTCAGCCTTTAAAAATCCTCTGCCATTCACAGGAATTGTCCAGTGAGTGGGTCATATGCTCTGCAGCTAACGGAAAGGTCTGTGGCTCAAACCCACAGCCAATCTGTGGGAGAAAGGCATGACAGAGTCCTTCCATGAAGATCGCGTAGTTCTGAAAGCCCTCCAGAGGGGATTCTGCTATGTTTTACAGGGTTACTGTAAGTATAAATGGATCACAGGTATTAACTTCGTCATTTTTCGACCGGAGTTTTGGACAGTCTGGGAAGAGAAGTGACAGGTATAAGGAGGTGACCTTGTCACCTCAGAGTAGGATCAAGTGCTGGACTCCTGACTTTATCCTCACAGAGCTTACATAGTTCATGTGGGCTGCAACTACATGAAAAATAAGAAGGAATCTGATGGGTTGTTATGTTTGGTGACTTCCTTAATTACTGCTTTAAATCAACTCAAGTGAGTATGAGTTTTCCCATTTTCTTACCAGGTCTCTTCAACTTCTTGTTGTTTGACCAGAGTTTGGCAACAGTAGCTGTAGCCAAAGATGCTGGGATGAGTGTGGTGTCATCTTTGGGGCCCTTTGCAACAATGTGCCTGTGTCAGACAGGGTTCTCTAGAGAGACAAAACCAGGACACCAGTAATTCTCTTTGTATACTTATATAGATAGAAGGATACATAAAATAAGAACTAAACCATGAACTAATCTATAAAGCAATTCACTTGCATGAGATAGCTAGTAGACTGTCAGTCCTTGAAGTCTTGAGGGCAGCCGAGTAGTCCTCTGTAGAGCAATTCAGACTATCTGGTCACAAGCAGCAGGCAGTAAGGTAGGTCTACAACAGTCAGCCAGATGACAGAGTCCCACAGTCCCCAGGTCAAGAGATATATATTCCAGGAGCGTGGTGAAGCAGGGCTAGAAGAAGTCTCAATTCACAGCTACACAGTCCATGATTAGGTGTCCCATGGGTAGTGTCGCTTGGAGATCGAGGCACAGGACAAACAAGGCAGCCGTCTGGTCTGAAGACCCAAGAACAAGAGGACAAGGGCTGGGCCTGATGAGCCATTTCTATCTCCGCCCTTCAATTGATCTTATGTGTGTTCATTGGCCATGTTGTCACAACAGATCCACCTATCTTCTTTGGCCATGTTGGCACAACAAGCTTACCTATCACAGTGCCTTTGGCTGGCAGTTATCACCCATGTTTCTTGGCTCAACCAGTGGAAAACAATCTCAATAAACATTATTCGTTTCAGTCCTCGATCAGTGCTCATTGACTCTCTTGGAGGCCTCTCCTGTGTGATCTTCACACGGGCACACGATAGTTCTACCATCTTGTGTTGTCTGGCTTAGACCCACACAGTGACTCTTGTCATTGCCAGTCTAGGTTTATGAATTCATTCTCGGGCTTGGAATTCAGGATTTGTGTGTCCCTTCTGACTATGGTCCATTATTCTCCAACCAAGCTTCCATGCCTGCATTCTCTCTTTCCTGGGCATAGGACTCACTCCATAGGATCCTAATTCCTCCTTAGGAATAGATTCCTTCTAGCTGAGCCAGTAGGTTCAAGCTGAAGTTCTCAACTCCGTGGATTTTCTACATAAGGTCATAAATGGCTTAGAATCCCTTGATCTAGGGGTTCATGATACTCAAAAACAGAAGGGGGATCCCTCAGCAGCTTCTTGCTTCCCCTAGGGTAAGGTCTCTCACTCATGAGAGGACTGTAGGGGAGGAGGACCAATGGTTCCTTGTTCTGCGGTTCTACTCTCTAATAATACAACTGAGGTTTCATTGATCAAAGAGAAAAATGGGGGACCTGGCCTTGTTGCGACCCTCTCATCTTTACCTTGAGTGACTATTCATGAAGATATCATGTGTCTGCGAGCTCCACCTACTTGCTAGAACTTTCCTTGTGGTGCCTAACCCAGCTTGATTTCCATAGACAGAGTCCTGCATTCCGAGCCTCCCTTTTTTCATTTTCCATCAAAACTTACCTAGATGTCACACCATTTCAGCAAGAGCTGATCTCTTCTGGAAAATGATAACTACTTGAAGCTGAGATGCTGGATAATGATAACGACCGTGTCCTCCTTCTGAAGCTAGTTGATTATAGAATGTGATCAGAGCTAAGGGGTGAGTCTCATGTACTGGAATTCAGCATCGAGGATGACAGGCCTTGTTGTGAATATGCAAATGAGAGCTCATGTGGGCATGGGGGGGGTGGTGGAGCTGCCCGTTGAGACACTTACATAGACATCCTTCACTAAGTTCTTCACCATCCTTCAGGGATCCTTATAACGAAATTTATGACTGGGGGAAAGGCCAGGATCTAGAGAATGCTGCCTCTCTGGAAAGGTCTTTTTTCTTTATGATTTTAAAAATAATATACCATTCATTGTCTATCTGTTAGAACAAGGAAAATTGACAGGGAGCAGATACCTTCACTCAATAGATAAAAGAGGGTTGGTTGTGGATAAAAGCCAAAATAGTTCCCTATGGAAATCGTGGAGGAAAGATAAACAGGGAAGGGACAAGGAGACAGAAAAGTAATTGGAGATATTTGACCTTGGTTATTTTAGGGAGCTCTAGGTGAAGGACATAGAAAGGTTTAAGAAGAAACGAGGCAAGTGGATGTTGGAGAGGGAAAGCGTAACTTGGGGAGAGCATTCTCTTTGGAGGAACCAAGATGAAGATCACGGTTAGCAATAAGACTGAGGGAAATGACATGCCTCTGTACACTCACACTCACAGCAGTTCTTGTTGAGCAGATGGGAGGAAGGATGACTGAAAGAATGAATGAGCACTGCCAGATAGGCTTGTAGATCTCTGAGCTTTCAAAGGCTTGTTGGATGAGTCAGAGTTATTAATATAAATAGTTACAGTGGCAACAATATGTCCCAGCGAGTGTCCTATTTTAAAAATTAACTTCCAAATCTCTTTTGAATGCTGTTCTGGAGCCTACATCCTCTTTTGCATTCGTTTGAGACTCAAGTCTGCTATTTACAGTGTTTATTCTTTTTAAGCATATGGGAGGACATATGATGGCTGTCCACTCTCCTCCGGAGCTAGTAAGCAGACTGGGAATAGGACCAATGCGATTCTGCCACTGACCTTATGTGGGCTCTTCAAGGTCGGCGACGGTGCTTAGATTTCTGTCAGAACTGACTTGCTTTCAACAGGAACTGGGTCTCCCCCCACTAACATTTGTAATCTTTCCTCACTATCTAGCCTGCTGTAAAATTACTGGTACAGTTTCCCCAGGCAATGACTTTGTGATTTTCTACTTTTTTATTGATCAATAAACAGTTTTAAACCCAAAAACCCCACAGTGAGAATAGAAACTTATTTGGTACTTGTAACTACCTGCCTTGGAGAAGAAAGGAGGATTGGAAAGATAAGAGCCGCAGGCGCCTACTGACTTCTTGATGCCAAGCACACTGGATGAAATAGAAAAATGCAGCCATAGGTTAACAAAACAATGTGGAGCTATACTATGCTAAATAAATAACTTTCCCATGAGATTAACCCACTGCTCTGGTGACAGGTGCTCGCATGCATCATGCTCGATAAACATTAAGAGGGGAGGCTGTGGCCAATGTAGTGTTCCCTGCTGCTTTCCCAGTGTCGGGCACAGTAACTGACCTAGAGTTAGTGTCCCATTAACCCTGGCAAATAAACACTTGAATAAATGCCATAGCCGTTAGGTTTGAGATTAAGAAAATGAATTTATTTTGTTCTCTAGTAATTTCCCTGCATCAATCTGATCTCTCCAGCTAGATTAAGGAGAAACGCCAGACTCTATGTATTCCCCGAGGCAGTACATTTAGTTTCTGAGCAAAGAAATACCCCACGGTGTGTCTCCAACAGTCACGGCGCCCCTTCCCCTATCTGTTTTCTCTTCTTTTAGATTTTTCAGCAAACAATTTTGAAAATATGTTTAGAGAATAAAACAATACTCTAGGTAAAATGAAATCAATAAGCAGCTATCTAAGGATAGTAGATAATTTTGTAGTTTGAATAGAAAAGTGTCCTCATGGGCACATTTTGAAGGCGAGAAGTAGTTTCTTCTCACATTTATTGACAGAACCTTTTATTCATGAAGTGTTTAGAGGTAGTAGAAGTCGAGGAATGGTGAAGTGGGATGCTTTTCTTATGGAGCAATGTTGTACCATTTAGTCATTTATTCCAACAAATGTTGGAAAGCAGTAGACTCTTGATTTTCTTATTTCTAAAGTGGCATCAACTGAAAGGCACCTATTGCTTGTGCAGTGCTGGTGACCCAGAGAAGGGAAATTTATTAAAGGTATGAGCAGTACGGAAAAATAGAAAAAGCAGAGCATCAGGAAGAAAGGAAGTTTGGAAAAGGAATTTGCAATTTGTCAAAGTAAGACTATTCTTTCCACAAATCTTCTTTAAATAAATAAAATATTAACTCCTTACTCACTAAACAAGGGATCATAAATATTAGCACCAGGAAGAGCTTTGAAGGCTTTTTTAGGCTACTCTCTTTATAAGGAAACAGACCCAGACGAGCCGTTTGGAAGTCGCACAGAGAATCCGTGGCAGAACCCCTGTTCTGAACACAAGTCACAGGATCTTCCCCCTACTCTGCTGCTTCTGTGAGTTCCAGGTTGGGAGCAGTGAATTTAACTTCTTGAATTGCCTATACTGCGACACCTACAGGAAATAACCACTTGCTCCAGTTACTGACAGGAGTTCAAGGATCCACTCCTCTACTTGGTTTAGCGTCTTCCACCTGGCTGCTTCAGGTTGCCTGCTATCTGGAGCTCAAGAAAGGGCCTTTTCCGGGACTCAGAGAAGGGTCAAAAACAGACATGCCATTGGCCGGCGGTATGGAGAACCCGGGGCGAGGTCCCGGTCATGATAACTGGACCGGCTCTCCACACCAGCAAGGTTGTCTAGCTGCTCACGGGTTCTTTCTGTGGCAACAGCAGACCTCTACAGCAGTGAGGCAGAAGGCCTTTCGCTCAGCCAACTGGTAAAAACTCTGTCCTTTTCTAAATGTCCCAGGAAGCCAAAATAACTCATACTTCCCACACAATGTTAGAGCAGATTTATGCCCCTTTAAGAACACATGTGGTGTAAAAAGAGGAAGGGAGAGAGGGCCTAAATTTTTACATATGGCACCAAGGTAATCGTAGCCCAGTTGGCTTCTCTCTGGAGAGTGCCTGCAGGGTATAATTAGAACAGAGATAGCCATCCCCGCGGATCTATACTTGAGCAAATCTTGGCTAAGACAAGATTGGAAGCAAGGCGAAATTTATCAATAATGGGGGTCTAAAAAAAAGGAAAAGAAGACAAATGAAGTTGAAATTTCTCCTTGTTTATTTTAATGTGCAGGACATTTTCTAGCTGATTTATGCCACGGCTTCAGTGTATTTTTCATTTTTTATTTATTTTTCAGTTAATTGGATTTCCAGGCTTTGCAGCCAGTCACTGCAATTGATCCCTGAAAAGATGGATTTATTGCTTAGCCAGGCAGAATTCTGACAACCTCCAGTGGATGGGAAATAAAAGAAAACAGCAACTGCATGGAGTACTGTGGGTCACCATTGGGTCAGACCAGCAAGATATGTTACAGCTGGCAGGTTTATGGTAGAACTTCAGGACAAGTAATCTCCTTGCAAACTAGGCAGGACCAGGACCCGATGGGGGCATTAGCAGGATATTGTCAGCGATCTATGATCAGGAAGAAGTGTCATCCAAGATGAAGACCCAGGGGTAGATATCAGGTCGTTGGCATGTTGGATGCATAGGCAGATGAGTGACTCATATCTTTGAAAGTGCTCACACCATGCTGAACTGGGATCTTATTGGGTCGGATGAGTGACTCAGCTGGAATGCCATCATGACTTAACGGACAGAATCAGTGTGAAAGGAAGACTTTCAGCCCCCCTTTGCAGAGACTCCTGGAAGTTTGTCAGTTGAGAAGAAGCAACATACTGCCCTCACTGCTGTCAGATCCGACATCCATTTCACCATTCATCTATCCCTTCATCCAGCCACCCACTCATCCATGTAATGCAATTTTACTGCCTGATGGTAAGGCATTGCATACTGTTCCTACTGTTGTAAAGCTTGGGGACTATTGACCAGTAAACACAAATTTGCTGGGAGGGAAGAGAAGGAGAGGGACCAAGAGAATCTGTCGTGGTCTGGGGATCGGGGAAAACTTCCAAGAGGACATTCTGTGAGTTGAGATCTAAAGAATGAGCACAGCTAAGATAAAAAAAAAATCAAAATAAATAAACAAAATTCCCAAACTAAACTCATGGCCACAGGGTCAACGCTGAGGGATAGCGACCACATAGGACAGGGTGGAACACGCCTGATCCTCCCCCCTCCTCCCGCCATGATTTCCAACACTGTAGTTCTTTACAGGAGTACAAAGCCACGGCTTTCTTTCTTGGAACAGCTGGTGATTCTGAACACTGAGCTGGAGGATTTCTGCCCGACAGGTAGCCACTAAGCCACCAGGACTCCTGACATGTAAGACAATAGGGGGGAAAGAGTGTTCCAGGTGGATGAAACCAAACCCGATTGATTGCTGTCTTGTCTATTTCAACTGAGGATAACCCTGCGGGTATGGTTACAGAAACAGCGGGTCCTATGTTTTTTCTGCGTGGCTGGTGGGTTCAAACTGCCATCCCTTGGGTTAGCAGTCAAATAAACAGTCACCGCTGTGCAGATGGAACAGAATACGACGCAGAGATCTCGACCTAAGAAAGAGCCAAGTTTACTCTTCAAATGGAAAAGAATTGAACACAACTGAATTGTGAAGAGGAGCCCTGGTGATGAGGTGGCTAGGTATTGGGCGAAGATCCACATGGCCAGCTGTCCGAAACCACTGGCAGCTCCTCGGGAGAAAGACTGGATCTTCTTCTCCCTTACAGTGTGACAGTCTCAGAAACCCACTGCAAATTGCTCTGAGTCAGTATGGACTGGATGGCAGGGAGTGTTGTGAAGAGGGAGATGGGCTGGGTATGCCACGTGCATGCAGAGGTTGAAGAGGGAGGGCTGGGGAGCACGCCGGGTCTTGGGCACTGTGTAACTCGTGGCAAGAGGCAGACAGCTTTCCTGTTCACTAGTACATTTTCTTGATGACTGATCCCAGCTTCTGTCTGCTGCTCTTTATGCGAGCACCCATTTTCATCCTTGAAGACCTGTCTGTTCACAGTCCTCTTTGTTACCCTGGACACACAGGCCCAGACAGATTGCTGTGTGGCCCTGCCCCTTGCCAGGACCAAATCTCCAGACATTTGAGGCAGTAGAGATGTGAATTCTGTCTTGCTAAGGCTCCTCCTTGGGCCTGAGCCTCCCAGGACCCAGTGGGTGGAGGGGGGGAGGGGGAGGGCAGTGTGACAGAGACTGAGAAGTGTCCCCCTGTCTGTTCTAATATTCTACTACAGTGATAGAATATATGGCCAACCAGATTAAAGGCATTTTTCAGGTTCTCATTATCTGAGGGTAGACTTTTGTCTAAAGTATGGTCAATGGGATGTAAGATGAAGTCATATATGAGTGATATATCTGGTCAGGACACAGCTCAGGGAAGGTAGAATAATCAGAAAGAGTCCAGGTTCCCATTGCTGTGATCCAGATGTAAACAGATCAGAAAAGCTTATATCTGGAAAGTGAAGAGAGAGGGTCATCCACTCTTTTTTTGGGGGGAGGGGGCATCACTGCCTCTGGTGGTCGTGGGAGCTACCCAGCCTTGCTCCTGAGAGCCCCTGCTGGATTTGAACCGCCAAGCCCATAGGCCCCAGTCTCACACTCAACCACTTATGCCACCGGGGCTCAGTCCTGAGGGCCATCCACTCTTACTGTGTTCAAGTCCGGGTGATTTCAGTCTCTGTGACTACGGATGGCTAAACTACGTTTAGCAGTTCTCAAAATAAGACCTGGGCACTCCTGAGGGTCTGAGATCCATTCATGGCATCCTCAGGGTTAAAATGACGTTCACAACAGTTCTGAAACTTTATTTGCCTTTTGACTCTCACTCTCTCATGAGTGTATAGCTGAATTTTCTTCAGGCTATGTGACGAGTGATATCACAACAGATTGAATGCAGAAGCAGATACAACGATACAGCTGTCTTCTATTAAACCAGACATGAAAAAGATTTGCAGAAGTGCAAAACAATGCCGCTCTTCTAAATAAAAGTGCTTTTAAAAGAAAGGTTATTTTTTCATAGAAATATTTATGCTGATATTTAGTGAGCTTAGCACTGTTGTTTTAAAATGATTAATGAAGAAATATTTTTAAGAAATTAAATTCTGCATATGGTAACCCTGATACATAAAAGCACGTTGGGAATGCCGTTACTTATTTAGAGAAGAAAGGAGCCCCAAGACAGAAATGTTTGAGAACCATCGTCCTTGCTGACATGGCAGTGAGATGTTTTCGGCTGATTGACAATCACCAGCTGTAGGGTCTGTGCACCTGCTGGATCAGCTGGAGTGGTTATTTCTTTTTGGCACCTGATTTCTTCTCTCAGGATTCCCTTGATTCTTCAGGAGTTGACTTGTTTTACTTAGAATCTATTTGGCATTTTTGGCCTCCTCCATCCTTCATTCATTCACTCCAAAATGAAATCTTGAATTTGGGCTGGGTATCATGCCTAGAGGCAGGATGATGTGTGTCCAGGAGGAGTGGAAGATGACCCCTGCTTTGGTTCAGCTCCTAGCAGTGGACAGAGGGCATGAATACAGTGGCACATCAGGCACTCACAGCAGAGTGTTGTTGTGCAGAGGGCATGTAAGTGACACAGAACAGTGACGATGATCACGCCTTCCTGGGGGTGGCAGCTACGTGAGGCAGTGGGTTACAAGAGTTTTAAAGCAGAGGTGAAGAAGTGGGTCCTGAAGAATTAAGAAACATTTACAGAATACTCCAGGCAGGGAAAACAGCAAGTGCAAAGGCACTGGGACTTCAATGGGAAAAGGTTTTATTTTTATTATTAAAGAAAATGTCTACTGGTTCCTGGTTACATGAACAGCAGAAAAGGCACCAGGAAGCAACAAAATCAGGATAAGCAATTCAGTTCCTAATGCTGAAGGCTGTGGAGATTCATGGAATCACTTTTTTAGAACAGTTGTATTCGTGGACTCATTATAAGCAGGGTCAGAGGTGATCTTCTTTGGGTTTAGAAAAGTAGCAGAGGGTCTTCACCTTGTTGGAGTAATGTTCTTGCTTGGAGATAGGCATCTCTGGTCGGTCACAGGTGAGCCTGCCCTCTCTGAAGAGAACCCTCTATCAGACTCACAGCCTTGTTCATTGACTGCCTCTGCTTTCTGGGGCAGGGAGAAGGACGCTGTGTGTGGACAGCAAAGTGTATGTCCTTTTGATTTATCTCTTGGTGTGGACCCCCAGGCATGTGGTGTATGTGCTCCAGGAAGGGAAGAATCCTGACATAATTAGAAGGATCTGTTTTATATACAGAACTATCCTAACAATTGTAACTAGCTATAAGTAATGGCACATCATAACTTCCTAAGTTTAATAAGAATTATATGTAGTGAACTTAATATCGCTAGGCACTTTGTATGCATGCTGCGAGTCTTGAAGCATCTAATCCTTACAACAAGGCCATAAGGTAGGTTCTACATGATGCCATTTTTTATGAATGAGATTCGGAGGCACTGACAGCCTACAGGATCAAACAGCAGCAGCCTGATCCTGAGACTGCATTCCTGACTAAGATACAGCACTGCCTTCTGGCCTTGGATTGGGAACTCCTCCAAATAGGCTGATGGGCCTATAAGAGAAAACTGGGTGCTGTGGTGACTTCCCCTTTGATCCAAGCCAGAATGACTGGAGAACACATGGGTTGCAAGTGTGACTCACAACTTCAGCATCACCTGGGAAATTGCCAGAAGGGGAAACTGAGTCAGAAACTGCAGGGAGGGTTAGGGCTCAGAAAACCATTTTCAACAAGCCCTCTCACAGATTCACATGCATGGCAAAACTTGAGAATTTCTTTGCGAGGTGGAATATGAGGTGGTTAGAGAACAGATTGAGGGAGAAAATGACTGAAAGCCAAGAATCTGTTTCTGAGGGTGTTGCCATCACTACAGCATGCACCAGAGCATGCAGGTAGGTCCTCAGCCCAGGGCTGCATTTTAGAATCATTTAGGGAACATTACAACAACCCAGGGCACTAGACTCACCCCAAGTGTATTAAACCACCCCAGACTATTTGGGGACAGAATCCTGGCATCAGTAAAAAACAAAACAAAGTTTTTTCAAGTGCAACTAAAGTGCAACCGGCCTATGGACCTGTGGTTCTTGAACTTGAAGACCCATCAGCATGGCCTGGAGAGTCTGTTAAACAGAAATTTCTGAGTCCTACCCCGTGGTTTCTGGTTCAGCAGACCTGGGTGGAGGGTCAGACAATTTGCATTTTGAACCAGTTTCCAGGTGCTGTTGACAAGGGTGGGCCAGAGACCCCACTTTGAAAACCTTTGCCTTATCTTACCCACCATAAACCTTACCAGGTTAAATGGTGCGGAGGCTGTGGGCACAGCGTCCAGGCCAGGAGCTGGGCTGGAGGGTCTCTTCCCTGGGCAGTTAGTTAGGGACTCAGGGTTGCCAGGGTGTCTAGCATGTTAACTATCTGGCAGAAGGAGTGAAAAATTCAGTTAATCACTTATGTCTAGATTGTTTCAGCTGCTGGACATAAATGTTTTATTTAAAACTTTGTGACCTAAAACTTGTCTTTACTCAAGACAGTGGCTGCTTAAAATTTCATCAGGAGAGTCTAATTTATAGACACTTCTTGAGCTTGCCCACAAAGGGTTTCCCTACTCACACACACTTGAAGAATGCAGGTGCTCTGAGGGGAATGTGGAGGGCGATCATTTGAGACCTGGAGTCAGAAATCAGGCTTTTAGAATGAGCACAGTTCTGGAGGCACTTAATAAAATACTCATTGCTCAAACAACTTCTGAAAATGGTCCAAGGCAATTTAACTTTTATTTCCTCTGTAGAGCTTGTCACCATTTATTAATCTTAATTTCCCTCAACATTGCATATCAGAAGAGAGACTGGCTTTTCTCATGTTTCTCTAACATTAATATTTAAACAGCAGTGTGTGACTCTCATAAACAGCTGTAGAGGAGAGGGTGCTATTTCTAGGAAGGAAAAATCTAGACTAAATGCCATACCAAGATGTCTTACTTAAAAACTCTGCACCACAAAGCCCAGAACACATGCAGGTGCAATTTGCAGTACAGAATAGGATGATGAAGCATTACTTCTGAAACAACCGATGCTAAACAAAAGGTATTGTTTTAGAGACTTCCATTTTCAAATCAAAGAAGCATGGGGGGAAGTGGAGGCGGAAGAGCGTGCAGGTGGAGATGCTGGCAGAGGTCTGTCTACTTTGAATACGAAGGCAGCCCAAGGAAGAATTCAAAGCACCGTACCTGGTTGGTCTGTGGCTCCAGGAGGCAGTCCAAGTTCATTAGCTCAAATGTACATTTGGCAACAGTGATGCGCTAGCCTCTAAGCTACATGTGTCAGGGTCACCAAGATGGATGCGTCACAACCTTGGCGGCAAGCAGCAGGTAGAGAAAATCAGACAAAGCCCAAATTCGCTGGGACACGTGCCAAGGAAAGAGGCAAACAAAGCCGTGGTGGGGCCTGCGGTGGGGGTGACATCACTATTGCTGTTAGGTGCCAACGAGTCCGTTCCAATCCCCCGTGACCCTATGTGTAATCGAACGAAATGCTGCCCGACCCGGTGCCAGCCGCACTCACTGTCTACGCTTGAGCCCCGGTTGCAGCCACTGGGTCATTCCATGTCATCGAGGAGCTTCCCCTTTTCCACGGACCCGCCACTTCCCCACACACGACCCCTTCTTCAAGACCAGTCTCTCCTGACAACATGTCCAACGCACGAAAGATATGCCATCTTACTCTCCTGGCCTCCAACAAGCACTCTGGTTGTACTTCTTCCAAGACACATTGGCTTGTCCTCCTGGCAGTCCGTGGTACTTTCCAGAGCCTTTGCCAGCAACCCAAGTCAGACATATTGAGTTTTCTTCCATCTTCCTTATTTAATGTCCAACGTTCACATGCGTGGGAGGAAATCGAAAGCCATTGTCCGGGTCGGGGGCATCTACTCCTCACAGTAATCTCCCTGCTTTTCAGCACTAAAGAGATCTTGTGTGGCAGATGTGCCATATGCAACAGGTTGCAACTCAGCAGAAGGAAAACCAAAATTCTTACAATTGGGTATAGATCATAGTGGACAGCAATTAGGAGACATTAAAAGGAGTTTTGGTTTATCATTTGATATTCCTGATAAATGGATTTCGGTAAAGGAGATTTCGGTAAAGGAGAGCAGTGCTGATTCACTACACATTTCCCCAAACATCCACTAAACTCTGACCTGTGTCAGGTAAAGTAGTGGGCTCGGGGGATACAAGCATGAATCAGACCTTATCCTGTTCTCTAAGTGTGGGGATAACCAATGAGGACAACTGCAATGTCAGGAAGGCCTGCTGAAAAGACGCTTGTGTGTGTTGAGTCCAAAGGATGAGTGGTGGCTATCCAAAGTGGGGAGAGGACAGAACAACCTCAAGAGAGGGAACGACAAGTGCTAGGACCTGGTAGAGAGAGCACCAGGCATTTGTAAACTTGCAGAGAGCCAGGACGCCAGAGCATAGAGTGTTAGGACCAGACAGATAGGAGATAGGTCAAATTGGTTTGACGGCCAGATCACAAGGGCTCATTTTAAAAACATTTTGTCCCACACAAAGGGTTTGGGTTTTTTTTTTCTGTATGTTATGAGAAAACTCTGGGCTCTGTGTGAACAGATATAAAAGTTAGAGAGATTCTTCTGCATGAAGATGATTTGGGGAGAGACAAGGCTAGAAATAGGTGATGGATTAGGAACTGTGGCAGCAAGATGGGCACATGAAGAGATGGCTACATGAAGGCAGTTGGAGATGGGCTGGAAACAATGGGTCAAAAAGATATTAATACTCTACAATTAAGAGGACCTGAGGGCAGAGAGGATATTTAATGGGGGAAAAAAGAACGAAAAAATAGAACAGACTGTGTTCCAAGTCAATATGGACCCACCATGATTCATGTGTTGTAAGAGCGAGTGGTTTTTAAGGAAGTCAGCTCTGCGCCCCCGGCCTGTCCAATCCCATATTTTCTCTGGATGTTTTGAACTCCTAATCCTTTGGTTAATAGTCAAGTACTTAATTGTGTATTCCGCCAAGTGAAGTGTTAGGAAAGAGAGGGTGAAAAATGACTTCTGGGTCATTGTTTTGGCTGGGTTAGGGAGGGGAAAGTGGGGGGATGTATATGCTGGTACCATCCCTAAGATTTAGAATTGAAATTTGGGTCTATATGATGAGTTTTGGACATGGTGAGTTTGAAGTGCCTGTGGAACATGCAAGTCAACAGGTCTAAGAGTCTGGATAGAGATCAAGATGGCAACTTCAGCATGGAATAAGGAAAGAGGTCATCCAAAAAGAATGTGGGGAAAGAATGAGCAGAAATTAGAAATCACCACACCTTTTTATCACTATGCAGGTTGCTGGTGGTTCTAAACAGCACAATAAAGTCAGAAAAGACTATTAAGAGGCATAAGAAAAATAAAGTGACTATTTGCATATCATATGATAATTTGCATACACAACAAATTAATCCACATACAAGTTATTTAAAATGATAGAGTGTAGTAATGTAGATAGAGTGTAGATAGGTGGCTCAATTTACATTAAAAGTAATTTGATTTTTAAAAAAATACCAGTAGTTAAAAATACCAAACAAAACAATAGAGAAAATAGTATTTATAAAATTATTAAAGAATATCAAGCATCTAGACAGGAGGGTAATCTCCACCACATGTCTTGTGGCAGCTTCCATGTTGCTGAGATGCTGGGATATGCCATTGGTATTTCAAATTACAGCAGTCACCCATAATACACAGGTTACAGCAGAAATTCTAGACTCAGCTAGACTAGGAAGAAAGAACTGTCAATTTGCTGCTGAAAATTAGAGGACACTGTGAGGTGTCCTCTTTTTAACTTTCAAGAGTTAAAAGCAGCAGAGGCAATTGCTGTTATATCCACAATTCTGCACTACTGGTCATGTTTGAATAGATGCTTGAATAGATACACAGGCTGAACAATTGTGGGAGAGAGAGTGAGAGCATATTCACAATTATTTATAGGTTTGACCGAAGACTTTTGTATATGTGTTTTTACCTTGCTGCAGATATATTCATGAAAATGTGGTATAGCTTACATGGAGGTAAAATTACGAAACCAAACACAATAAGAGAATGAATCACTGGTCTAGAGGTTCAGAATCATAGTCTTTGGGGACCCGAGAGTCCATTGGCATAAAATAGTTCATAGAAACAATGCTCCACATTCAATTTTGGTGAATATCAAGTAAGGTCTTAACAGCTCAAGGGCAGCCATCCACGGTGTAAATATTGGAACAAAGAGTGTTGAAAATAGAAAGACACATGAAAACAGTTAGTCCAATGGACAAACAGACTATGGAAACATTAGTCTCCACAATCCTGATTCCAGAAGAACTACTTAATGTCTGGCTACCACTATCAGCTGCTCTGAAAAGAGTCACATTAGAAGGTCCTGGATACAGTGGGAGAACGTTGTGGAATTGAACTTAAAATCATAGAAGAAACCACACTTACTAATCAGAGAGAACCTGGCAGGACCCCCAGAACTAAGGACCTTCATCATCCTGCAAGTCTGGTGTGAAACTCACTCCCATGCTAGGATAATTTAAGCTAAAAAGGGCAACATCTACCCAAGGATAGAAGCTTAGGAAAGAAGGAGGAATGGAATCAGGGAACACTAAGAATAAGTGAGATAAGTGGTGGGATATTGAGGAGATTGAGATGGATGAGTTTAAAATAATGTCTTTATGTTGTTGAATGTAAAACTCATGATTTGTTCTGAAATCCTTCTCCTAAATCACAATAAAAAGTTAAAAAATGTAAGCAGTGAAAGGCTATGTTTGATTTGGACAGGTTAATAGGCAGAAACAATAGCTAGAAGTTATATTTAAAATAGATATATAGGGCTGAGCCCCAGTGGCACAGTGGTTGAGTGTGGAACTGTGGCCCATGGGCTTGGCGGTTCAAATCCAGGAGCAGCGAGACTGGGCCTCCCTCGCCCAGAGGCCAGTGATGCCCCCCCCCAAAAAAAATAGATATATAATAAATAGTTATATATATGCAAATGAAAACTTGGGGATTATATGTGACTTCCTCTGGCTGTACAAAGTAGAACAATCTAACTTCATTACAATCTAAGGCCAATTCTCATAAGGAGACAGTCAGACATGCCTCCACCTTCATCTTTTTTTTTTTTTTAACAATTTTTTGGCATTTCATGCACATACCATAGAATCCAATAGTTCATTCACATCAAGAAGAGTTTTATAAGCATTACCACAATCAATTTGAGAACATTTTCTTCCTCCTTATACTCATGGTTATTTGCGTAATTATTTTAAATGTGACAAATTATACAAAACAAAACATTCTCCAATCCAACAACTTCTGCATGTGTAATTCAGGGCTATTGATGATATTCTTTGTGTTCTACAACATTATTGATATCCTTTTCCAAATTATTCCACCACATTAACAAAGACTCAAT
>PVJH01023500.1:0-34677 GCA_004026705.1 Nesogale talazaci | reverse complement strand
TGCCTTTGAACTTCAATCAATGTCGGAACCAGGGGCTTTGTTTTGACTAAGCTGCTGATTTCCCAAACTCCCCACTGTGTGGTTTACAGGTCAGACAGTCAGGGCTTTGTTCTGTGAATCATCGCTGAAAGATTCAATTAAAGCTCCCTTTCGTCTGCTTGTGGCCAGGGTTTCAGTGACTTAGCGAGAACACTGAGCAGTTAGCGAGTGGCTGAGCAAAGCCAGACGTGCCCGGGGAGCCGAGTGCTGACACAGGCCAGGGAGTGTGGAGATTAAGGCTCGAGACGGCAGTGACAAGTGAAGTCACCGGCAGCTCAGCCTCTTGGCTGGAGAGGCAGCTGCTGCCTCCTGGAGTACTATTTTCGGACCCTAAAGAGAAAGTGAGGGGGCTTTATTAAATCACTTGCAAGAGGCGAAGACGTTGTGGGGGCAGACGAGACATGTGTTAGCACCAGTATCCTTTTCACGCAGGAATGAGAAAGGATCACAAATGGGAGTCTGGGTATGATCTTACTGGGGGTGGGGGCTGGTGAGGGTGGGGGTGGTGGGGTTCCTTTGATGTCTGACATCACTAAATAAAATTCTCATAAAGATCATCATAGCCGGCCTGGCTAAATACTGAGAAAGATGGAAATGAGAAACGGCTATGGCCTTCTGCAGACATGGGAACTGGGCAGAACCCCAAGTCGTTCAGAAAAAGGAAAAAGAAGAGGCATGCTTTCTGGAAAGGCCTGGAAAAAGCTGCCTTTGTGGACAGTCTCACAGGGGCGGGAGTGGGGTGAAGGGTCCCAGATGATGCTAGAGAGCCAGGCTGAGGGGCAGCTTCCAGCCTGAGGATCACGGTGTGCCCTGCACCGACTAGGCAGCCTTTGTGAACCTTGCTTTCTTATTCATGCAATGAAGTGATGACTGCCAGCTCTCCCTTTCCTCGACAGGTTCAGAGGCTCAGAGTGATTTGTGAATCCACTCTGTGGACTTGGAAGCACCTCAGGCATCCAGATAAGTAAAAGGTGGCCAAATAGAAGCTGGGCCCAGGATGCCCTAGACATACATTCTCATTGACCTAAACTTGTCCCGCAACCCTCCCTGTAAGTGAAGGTTGGAGTCATGGTACACATATAGGATTTGTAGTCTTGATGCAGAATGTGGACAAAGAATGTGCACTACCAGAAAAACAAGTTAGTCTTAGAAGAAATCCAACCAGAATGCTCTTTAGAAGCAAGGGTGGAGAGACCAGAGTTTTCTGACTTGGGATCGGTAATTAGGGAAGATCAATGACTAGAGAAAGGCATTGTAGTTGGTGAAGTAGGACCAGATATTGGAGGGACGCCAATACTGCATGTGATGGGCACAACAGCTACAACAATGAGCCCCAGTGTTCCAATAACCCTGAAGACATTCAAATAGCAGTGCTACCTCAGGAAGCATATGGACACCCTGGTTCCCAATAAAGGCTCTCCAATGGATTCATAGAGAATCTGTAAAGAGAGTGCTGAACTCAGCAGGGGGTACCAAGGAGCAGCATTTCCACCGATACTCCCAAGGACTGAGACCAGTGGGCCGGGTCAGGGCAGACTCCAGAAGGAGAAGACCAAGGAGCTGCTTCCCAGCCTGCGGGCCAGCACTGTGGTATCCTGCAATCTCATCTCCATTAGCTGCCATCCAACCCACTCCAATCCAAGGTGACTCCAGGTGTGTCAGACTACAACCGAGCCCTACAGAGTGTCCACTGGCTGGTTTTCCAGGAGTACAATGCCACTAGATCACTCTCTCCCAAAGGCTGCCCTGAGTGGGCTGGACCCGCCAATCTGTCAGCTTTTGTAGAGCCCGGGGACTCTACCAGTTCATTCAGGATTCAAGCAAGCAAGCAAACAGACCGAAGTGGACTCTGGGCTTCTTTCGGCTCAAAGGATCGCTCTTGCTCAATCTCTACCTGCTAAAATCCCTCATCAGCTCTCAGGGCTGCCTAGGAGGCTGTCTTCCTGCTCAGGAAGGTGTCAGCATCCACTGACAGGCCATTGACCTGGAATTGAACCTGGGTTTTTGGCATGAAAAATGAGATTCACTGAACCACTATTGACCCCTGACCAACAAGAAAGACCACGTGCATAGAAGCAACTGAATGAAGTAGCAGCTCTCTCTCACTGCTGTACAGGCAATGTCAACTCATAGTGACCTTGAAGGACAGGATCCAACTGCCCCTGTGCATTTCCACGACAATAACTCTTTGTGGGAGTAGAAAACCTCATCTTTCTCCCATGGAGGTGCTGGTGGTTTCGAAGTGATGACCTTACAGGTAGCAGCCCAACCACCAAACCACCCATGACAGCAGGTAGGGCAAACAGGAGGGTCCTTTGTCTGTAACCATATACTCTACCATGTGAATTCCAGGAACCTTACAGGGTTTATGGACAAGGTGGTTTCTTCAAGAAACCCCACAGAGGAGCAGGGGTCCCTGTTGAGGAGAATTCTTTAGATGGGGAAGAAGGAAGAGAAGGGCAGGCATGTGCATGACCATGTCTCTGTGTGTGTCTCACTCTGACTTTACAGAGCCAGCTGTAGTCCTTCTGTACAGTACAGTGGAGCCAATAGGTGAATGTGAGCAGCCTGCTCATCCAAGGCAGGTCTGGGGGAAGGGCTTTACTCAAAGCTTTCCCTATGCAGAGTCTCATTGTCCTGCTGCTGTTGCGAGTTCATGAACCAGGGAGCCCACATATCCATACACTGGGGATCCTCCCATAGTAGCTACCATGCTGGAGACTGGATGAAGCTCTTCCTGACACCTTCCAGGAAGACAGAACAGCTTTGTCAGAGGGCATGCTGGCACTGGGCTTGCTTACGGTGAGAATGCTATGGGTATATTTTCAACAGAAAGCCGGTCACCAGACAGGATAGTCTTTTGCTCTGTTGTCCACAGGGTCTCTATGAGTAAGAATGGGGTCTAACAACAATGATAACCACAGCCATCGGTATCTCGGTGTGGCAGCCATGTTCTCCTGTGTAATTTCATGATTAGGAGACTAGGGGTGGAGTCTAACCTGCCAGTGTGGAGACAGGCAATGAAGCCTCTGTATAGGCATGACTTTCTCCTGAGAATTCTGGGAAGTCTCCTGGTATTTCCCAATTGGAGAAGAGAGACTTGACTGAGTTCTTGGGAGACGAACTATTGAAAAGATGACAGCATGCTGATCCATCCTGATTCCTGGAGATTGGAGGAGCCAGAGGAGATGCCACATGGGCTTGCCCTGATGGAACCAGACCTCTGGGGCTGGAGGAGCCACAGAGAGACCCCTGCCAGTGCCGGGATGCTTCTACCCCAGCTAGATACACAAGACTCTGCACCCACTGACCTGTGATTGCTCTGGTGTCATTGCACGTGCTTCTAAGTCAGAAGGAGACTATAGACTGGTATCGCACATATGGGCTAATATCAGACTTATGACCTTGGACTGGGCTGGTTTGGGATGCTTTCTCAATGTCCCATTCCTCTTGTATATAAACCTTTCCCTTATATCCATATGCGTGTTTTTGAATTTGTTTCTCTAGTCTACCTGGTCTAACACACTTGGAAAGGGACCTTTTCAAGACTGTAACCCCCAAGATTAGGTGTGAGGTCGGGAACCTGCACGGGAGGTACAGACACTTTTGGATAACCCATCCTCTAAGACCAAGCAGGCAGCATTGTCCCCAGGACCCGGTTGAGAAGGGGGGGGGGTGGGGAGTGGGAGGGATGGGGCGGGGTAGGGTGGGACGAACGGTGAGCCTCCAGGCACACAGAGAGGATACTGGGAATGAGATAAAGCGAAGTGCCAACGACTCACTCGAGGAAGGTAATACTCACCGAGTGACCTGCTCTGCAAGCCTCCCCCCAGTGCACAGTCAAAAGTCAAACAATGAAAATAAAGTAACGGGGTTTCACAAAATCGAATATCAGAAAACACCGTTATGAAAGAGGAAAAAGCAAGTCATCCCGGGCAGGGGGCTCAGATGCAGATGCTGGAAAGGGCTGCACCCTCACCAGGGACAAAGAACGGCTGAGCTGGGAAAGAGCACCAGGCTGGAAGAGGCACGTTTCAAAGGAAGATGCCAACTAGTCAGTCACTGTCTGAGGTGAGGCTGCCGACAACGACAACGTGTGTTCTGCTCCTAACTTTCCCCTCCCTCTGCATTCCCAGCGCTTTCCTCTGGAAGGTGTTCTGTGTGAGGCCTTTCAAAAGGTTTCCACATAGAATGCCTTTGCTCAGCCGCTCCCCAGCCTGCGATCCACAGTGTTTCTCGAAGGCTTTCGGATGGTCTTCTGACCTTCACGACCTTCTCAGGCTGTCCTGTGGGTCCTCAGAATAAGGCCGGTCGCCCAAGCGAAGTTCTTTCCATGTCTGCTTTACTTGTGGTTTGCGCTCCCTCCCCTGCCCCCCGCCCTGGGAGAGATGTGTAGTTTCACAGTTGCTCTCCACCTCACATTTTCCAGAAGCTCATTACCAGTGTACGCGGTGAGGTGTCAGTTCCGACGCACCTCGGGCCCACGCACCGCAGAAGGAGCCCCCGTCACCCTCACATCGGCCCCTGTGATGCATTCCATTGCTGCAGGCACGGTGTCAGGTCATCCAGCTGAAGGCCTTGCTCTTTTTAGCTGCCCCTCCTGTGACCAAACATGATGTCCTCCTCCCGGGGATGGGACTCTGCTGACAACATATCCTAAGTGTGTTTTATGATCCAGGCGCACCATTCTTGCCTCTAAGGAGCATGTTAACTGCCTGTGTTCCAACATAGATCCCGTTGTCCTTTTGATAGTCCAAGGTACTTTGCAAGTATAGTGCCCGTACTTCCCTGTCTGCTCAAACGTGAACCGAATCTCTCTGTCTCTGTTAAGGAACACACACACACACACACACACACACACACACACACACACACACACGACTGTCCGTGTCCAGTCCTCCCAGAGTGGGGCCAGCAGTAAAAGGATGACTGACTCTGTCGGCTGCCTGCCCAGACCTCGGTGGGAGAGCAGAGTCTCTGGGGTTGGTTCCCCAGGCCGAGCTGGCAGCCAGGCCCACAGTTCCCCGAAAGAGCTACTCTCCTGCCTGCCAGGAAGAGGTCTTGGGCCAGTCAAGATTGAGGGGCGCAGATGCCAGCACCCCATGGAGATGGCTCAGGTGGTTTCCTTGGGAGAGAGACTGGGAACCAATTCCAGGAGCCCTTACAATTTCCCATGAAGCACAAAAGGCACCCCTTCCAAGTGTGGTGTATAGTCTTTCTTAGAGGTATCACCCATGGACATCAATAATTTTACACACAATGGGATGTAGCTTTTGGCTAGAGATGGTATCAAATAGAGAGTCATGCTAGCCTCGAGAGAGTTTGTCACAGGCATACTGGCTGTGACTGAGGAAGACAAGGAAAGACTTAGAATAAATATCAGCGATCTAATGTCCTCTAGATCAGTCACCAATCCTTGAGATTACCCATCTACAGAATTTACCTAAAACCTGTTTTCTCACATCCCTGCAGAATCGACTGGATGGCAGTGGATTTGTGGCAAGAGTGGGTTTGGGGTCAGCCACATTATCTCTGCGGTGGCTGACAGGGCGCGGATGGTCTGCTGCAACTGCCAGCCACTGAGGGAAAGCCGCCTCCCTAGTGAATGGAGGAGGAGGGGGACTCCAAGCCTGCCTCTACCTGAATCCCCCCAGAGCTCGACCTTAGCACCCTGGATCAGGTAACAGGGGAGACAGTGGCTCGTGCACTTGCCTGTGAATGGAAGGGTGACAGTCTGTACCCATGAGCTCACTCCGTGGGAGAGAAAAAGGCAGCCTGTTCTGGCCATGATTTGCAGCCTGGGAAACCTTATGGTGCCATTGTCCTCTGACTTAAAGGGATGGGGTGGGTTGGAATCAGCTTGTCTGAGGTGGGTACCAGTCGGGAAGATTAAAGTTGTCTTGCTCATTGGCATGCTATTTTATTTTCTTTAAACACTGACCAACGGCACTCAAAGGGATGCTGCAAACATGGAGGATGGGCAAGTTATTGACCCAACATTTAAACTTCCAGGACTTTCAGAAAGCTTGCAGACAGAGTCTGCTATCTTTTCATTCCATTTTTCCATGCACTTTTTGAAATTCCCGCATGAATACAGATGTTTCAATGCTGGTAGTCACAGTGGGCAATAGATGTCAATCCGTATTCATTATAATAGAAAAGGCGCTAACTTCCAGCCCCAACATTTCCTGGGTACCTCTGTTCTTATACGCCTTTGGGGACCTCAGCCAAATTCTGGAGCGGTTCCTTTGGTTTCCTGTCTGGAATTGCAACATCGTTACAGGAGGGTGTCTTGCCGCTCTAGACAAGACCCTGAGCGGGCAGCGGGAAGTCCGGGAAAGGGTGAGTCAGCCCAACACTGGCACTGTGGTGCCGGCCTTCCGAGGAACCTGGACCAGGAGTCCAAGTTAGCACTGGCATCCAGCGAGCTGGGGGAGCTGCTGGGAAGGGGCAGTCTGTGTGAGGTGAGGGCCAGGCCTGGCTTACGAACTGGCCAGGGGGACCAACATGCCCCCGTGGTCTGGACACACCACGTTGCACCCTTCTCCGTGGAGACTTCCTGAGCCTTGCTTTGACCACAAAGGTTCGGAGCCCATTTCTCATTGGTTTGGGTAAATCCAGAATGATAGCTTGAGTAAGTCATTAGAGCCACCTTTTTCCTAATTGAAAGAGGAACGTATTGAAATTTAGTGTGAGATCGGAAGTCTCTGGAATAAAGAGTCTACAGTCCGTGGGTGTTTTCTTTCTGGGGGCTAGCTTGAAAGGCTACTTCCTAGATCTTCTAAATCACTGGTTCTATCGACTTGGGTCCGGATATAAAGTGCAAACAATTTAAGGACCAAATGGTTCTTGGTCTCTCTCTCTCTCCTGCTCTTCTCTGCCTCTCCGATGGCTGTAGGCAGGCATTTATAAGCATAGACTGAGTTAGCTTCTCGTATCTGCCATTGCCTCCAAGTGAGAATACTGGCTTGTGCAAACAAACAAAGCAGATTTGCTTTTCAGAATTTTGAGCGCTGAGAAGGGTTTGAAGCTTCTGCTCTTTTTCTATCACTTGGGCCTTAAAGCTCATGTACCTGCAGGCCACCCATGACTCTGTAGCAGTGAGCTGGGCTCTCAGGAGTCATCTCTGTGGACCATCTATCCCTGGCAGGGATTCTCTACCAAGTACTACTGTTTCTGGGCATTTACAAAAGGCAGGCCTGGCTGGAACCAACTTTGATGTGCACTTAAGTCATTCCCCCTAAGGTGAAGATTAGGTGTGGCCACTGCACTTAAGAGGGGACAAGGCTATTACACACGCAGCCATAAAGGAAAGTGAAGCTCAGATGCATGCCACACGTGGGTGAACCTTGAACCCACCACGCCGAGTGAAGGGAATCTGTGCCAATGGGATCACTTCAGTGGATGGGCTAGTCTAGTGATCAATCAACTACTGACCAAAGTCCATGAGAGGTTGCCAGAAATGGGTGGGAGGGAAGAGAGGAGAGACGCAATGCTCAGGGGACCCTGTGTGTCTGCTAAGGGTGCCAGCAACATTTAGGAATGGATAATGGTGATGGTTAAATCACATGGTGAGCATCACTCATGACACTCAACTGTCCAGGAGGTCACTGGGGCAGGTGACCAGCTGGCACTTGGTGACTAACCGAAAGGATCTCACTTAGCACCTTGACTACCAACCCAGCAGCATCATGGGAGAAAGGGCTGGCGATCGACTCTCATAAAAATGATGTCAGCCCAGAAAGCCACGGCCACTCAGATCCTCAACACATAGGGTCGGTCCGACTCAGGGTCAATGCCGTGCCACTGTTTTATGGCTTTAAAAAAATAGAACTTTTTATTGGAAGTCAAGTTGTTTTGTATAACAGAACAAAAACACCAGCCCATCCTTGGATTCACCACGCCCTCCTCGCCATCCCACTGATGCTTGAACCCACTGGCGAAGCCACGGTGTCCACCCATCTCGTGAGGGGCCTGCTCTTTGTGGGTACCCCTGCACGTGACCCAGCACGATGCCCTTTCCCACAGACTGGTCACGTTTCAGATCATCGATTGCGTATTCAACAATTTAAATGACTTATCAAAACTTTTTTTTTAATGGCTTATGAAGATTGTTGGAAAAAGCCCATGCTTTCCTGGCTCGGACCGCTCATATACCACATTTTAAAAAGAGTTAGGATTGGAGGACGTGAGACAAGCCCTTGAGCTGGTACAGGAGAAGAGTAGAGAAAGGGAAGCAGCGTGTGGAAGTTTTAGGGGCTGTAGCAGTTACACGCGGGGCTCCTGAGTGCAAGGTCAGCAGTTTGAAACCATCAGCTGTGCTAAAGGAGGGAGGTGGGGCTTTCTACTCCGTCAAAGAGTGACAGTTTCAGGAACCCGCAGGGTAGTTCTGCCTTGGGCTATAAGGTGGCTATGACTTGGCACCGATTCCATAGCAGTGAGTTTTGGGGGTGTGGTGTTGGGTGGAAGGGAGATTAAGGACTTAGCTGAGGTCGGGGACTGAGGCTAGGGAGTGCTGAGGGAAGAGAGAATGCCCTGACAGTCCCCGTGGGACACGAGTCTGGCCCCAAGCTTCTCTTTCTCTCAGACTTGCCGACAAGCCAGTTGACTGCATGTGGTAGGGCTGGGTTGCTGGCAGCAGGCTGCAGAGCACTCTAAGATGGAATCTTTGACTAAGATGCAGAGTTTCTAAAACAACACATGACTGCTCTGAGAACAGGTAGCTCAGGACAGAAGAGCGAGCTCTTTGCTCTCTGTAGTCCTCTGCAACGTGATTCCGTATCCCTTCTCTGATCAGGGGAAAGCAGGAGCAGAGAAGATTCCCTGTGCAGTGTCCTGCAAACGAACTAGAAACTCAGACATTTCTGCAGCTGGGCTTTTCCTTGAGCTGATCTGGGAGAGAGAGAGATGTGTGGGTGGGGTGCTCAGCATGGGGTGGGAGGTACCACCCCATTTTAGATCTTAAACAATAGGATGTAGATCACCACCACAGGAATTTGTAACATTCAGGAAGGTTGCCGTATCTTCTGCGCACTCTCAGAGGTGCACACCTAGTTTGGACCTTAGAATTATTTCTAAATAAATAAAATAGATCAATTGGTCAGATTCCTTGAGCTGACTGAAGAAAATGACTAAGTTATCAAATCAGCGATGAGAAAGAGATTTTCATGTACCTGGTGGTTGATCCCTTCCTGCTAGTGCACGATGAGCCTAACTTGTAGCCATGGACAATGAATTGAAAATATGAATGGGATCTTGCAAAGAACAGCTGAAATACAGTGGTGGCTTAATCTTGAGCTACTTTACCTCCCTCGCACCTACTAAACAGAAAGAGAGCCCTGCATGGCAATCCACCTCACGATGATTTCTGAGCATTGATCCTAATGGTTCGTATTTCATTTAAAACAGAATGAAATAGGCCACATCTTACCATTAAAAATAAAATTGACACGCACGTTATTGCTGTCATGAGATAGGGTAGCGTGATGGCTTTGAGTTGGTCTCTTCCTGCAGCAGCATATCTGGTTCTGGGACGGTAGGGCCCCTGCACCAAAGGAAGCTGTAGGAGATGGTGTGTGGAAGGCAAGATAGTCCGAGGAAGGGGAAACCCTTCCCTCTCATCTTCCTCTGTCAAGAGGAATTGCTAAAATTAGATGGTGAGGATGTCTTAGCACCAGGAGGGGTCTTGTTGATCATGTGCTTCCAGGGCTGATGGAACTTCACTCAGCGCCATCAGCAGAATGCCTGACAGGACTGGGCAGCAATTTTTTTTTTTTTTTGGATTCTTCTGCCTCCAAGTCTTCATTCAGATCGATTTCCTCTTACTTTGGAGCTGGGGACAGATGGAGACTAGCCAGTCCTCTCCTCTGAGATGGTTCTCAGACTCTGAGACCATCATGGTCCCTTCCCTCTTAACCAGGGCTGCTGCCAGACAGGCGTGGCATTGCCTTCTCTGCACCTTTGGCATGCATGGCATTGGAAGGGACTCTGGGGGATGGGCAGGATGGCTCAAGGCCAGCTTCACGCTGGGGATGAGTTCAGCGGTCATGTGAGATGACTAGGAACACTTCTATCAGCTGTCATTGATTTGACTTTGAGTCACGGGGGACCCTGCATATCAGAGCAGAAGGAGACTCCACATGGTTTTTATTGGTTGATCTTAATATATATATGGACTAGAGCACCACCAGGCTTTTCTTCTGAGGCATAACTGGGTGGACTTAAATCTCCAACCTTTCCATTTGCAGCTCAGTGATTACTCCCCCCTTACACCCCCCAGGGAAATCTGGAAAGGGGTTGAAAACAAGCAAACCCTGCCATTGAGTTGATGACGACACAGTGCAATTCTATGGGATAGAGAAGAATGGTCCCTTTGGGTTTCTGAGACTTTAAATATTTATGAAAGTAGACAACCTCCTCTCTCTCTCGTGGAGTGGCTGGTGGTTGTGGACTTCAGACCTTGCAGTTAGCAGCTCAGTGTAGGACGCACTATGCCACCGGGCCTCAAAGGAAGAGATCCAATGCCTTTAAGTGAAAGATTTTGCCACCCTGGGTTCCTCTCTAGAAAATATTTAAGGAGAGCCAAGGGACTGGAGGGGGATGGGGATAGAAGGAGAGGGGCTTACAAAGGGGGACCTGAGAGGGGACTGCAGAGACCAACCCCATTTCCCTAAGAATGTCCCTTGTAGCTTCCTCAGAAGGAACACCTGATATGCAGCACCCACGGAGTGACATTTGGAAGTAGCCTAGGCAGTTCTTGGTAGCTTCTTCTCCCTCCCAGCCTCCCCATCGGCTGTCCTCCTTCTCAAGGGATCTGTCTTTGTCTTGGGGCTCCATGATGTGACCATGCTGCAGAGGCCACCCCATGAGGAAAGAGGTGGATAGCTTGATGCCCCTTCATTGAGTGATTTCTATTTCTCACAAGCATGACAAACCACAGTCCCCCTTGCCCCACGACATGGCCGTGCATAAGTACAACCAAGAAATCTGTGTTCCACAGCAAGAGCCTTCTCTTTGGATGCTTCAACCTGATGACTCTCTCTCACAAAGAGAAGACAGACAACTTGACTTGAGGTCACCAACCAAGTTAAGTGGGTTTTAAGGGTGAGCTGCTGACTTGTGGTGCCTGTCAAGCACTGAGGACACCAGAACTGGGGCTTTGGGTGGCAGGACATGAACAGCTGGGCAATGTGGCCCTACGGAAGCAGCCATGGAGCTTGGGGGTTGGGAGACTCAGGCTACTCTTGGCAGAGCTCCTGAAAACAACTCTGGTGGTCAGGCGAGGCCTGTGGCTTCAGGGTTGTCCCAGAATCACACATTGTCAGCACATGTTCACAGCTGCCTCACCTCCAGAGAACACAACGTGCCTTCCCTGCAGTGCATGTGCCTCGCAAGTACAAGACTCTGGGTTTTATGGGCAACAAAACCAAGATTCAGTCAGGTCATGGAGCTCTGACGTGAGAGCATGAGTTAGGGAATGACCTAGAAGACCCGAGCTTCCTGAATCTCAGGTGGTTTCTGAACACCTTCCCCTGACCTCTCCGAATTCCTTCCACAATGGGGTTTCTGGCTTGTAGATCTCAGGGTCTGGAAGGAGTTAAAAAGGAACACATGTGTTCTGAACTCCCCGGCAGCTGGAACAGTATTAAACACACACACACACACACACACACACACACACACACACACGCCCGGGTGTGGAACATGTGGGGCGTAGATGAAACAGGCTGGCTGTTTCAGTACCGGGTTTTGTGACCACACGTGGTTAGGTCCTCACCCCATAGGAAGCTCATGAAAATGATCTGAAGCCCTTACAACTTCTCTTGCATGCTTCTCTCTGATGAAGCATCCGATCATGCCAATTTCGGCCCCTCTCCTTGTTTAAATGTGATCATCATATTATACAAAACTTTTTACATCTCTCCCCTCTGATAATGCTCAACTGAAAGAGGAATCTGTTGGGCAAATGTGAAGGGAAATTTCACTGGCTCTCCCGGAGCTATCTTAGTTAGGCCAAATGAGAGGAACTTCTCACTGAAGATTAGGAGTCACTCAACTTGGATGTTTTTACAAATGATTCTTTGACTAATTCCAACAAGGCAAGAGGAAGACTGGAGTTAGAGTTCCTGGCCTCCAGCAACCAAACATCCCAGAACAAAACACTAGGCTGGGACAGAGCTAAGGGATTGCAGTGCCTCAAGACAGTGAATGTTATGAGCAATTCTGAAAAAAGAAAACTCAAATCTACTGATTTTTTTCCATCTCTACAGGGAGGATTGTTCCAAGTTTCCTTGGAAACAGTGCTTAACAATCAACCAACAAAAGCTTGAGATATGACGAGAGTTATTTAATGTATATGCTTATGGTTCAGTGATTCGTGCTCTTTGAACATGAGTGTGGTTAACTGCTATCCAGCCTGACTGTCACACGGTCAGCCAAAGCACAACAGAACAAAGCTCTGTACCTTCACCGTCCTTGACATGGGGCAGAGGGCTCTGCTCCATACAGTTTATAAAACAAAACAGAAGTTTTATTGGCACCTAATCCACATAGCACATGATCCAATAATTCAATCATATCAAGAAAAGTTGTATATCCATATGATTTTCACTGGCTGATTTTTTAAAGTAAAGCACCAGATCTTTCTTTTTAGCCCATCTTCGCCTGGAAGCTCCATTGGAACTTCTTTAGCATCATTGCACCATGAAAGCCTCCACTGACAGATAAGCGGTGGTGTGCAGGAGGTACACTGACAGAGAACTGAGCACAGCTCTCAACATGCAAGGTGAGATTCTTCCCACTGAGCTGCCACTGGCCCCACATGGACATGTATGGATAGTAATGGCCATTCACAGTATTTGGAAATCCTTTGCTATTTCTCACCACCATCTGTCACTGCCTTCTGGTGTGACCTGCTGGCCTGCGTCCTGTTCTAAGGGAGATGGAAAAGGGGATATACTCTCTGTGTGAAAGACTTGAGCACACAGCACAGGGATAGTGACATGGTCACTGCTGAACCTCTTGGCCCAGTGTCAGACTGAACTCAAGGTAAAGCAGCAGAAAGCAAATGGTAACCACTCCCTAAAATGAGATGGGAAATTTCCATTTTTAGTTCCAGTTTATGTCTTCCAGTGTCCCTGCCTTTACCCATCTGTAGCAAGAAACTTTAGACCTGCATAACCACCTAACTGTGGCAAGAGAAATCACCACCAGATTTTCTTTAGCTATGTAGGTCTCCAGAAAGCATGATATTCATCAGGGTAGGGTTTTTTTGCTTATTGCCCACACCCTCCCCTATCTGGATAGAATGATGAGGAAAGAGGGAGAGGAAAGATAGTTCCATTTCTATCTTCTTATATTGAACATGACTGTGTGTGTGTGTGTGTGGGCATGCATATGCAGAGTGCGTGTGAGTGACTGTGTGTGTGTGTGTGTGTGTGTGTGTGTGCGAGTGCATGTGCTGGACAATGACTTTATCTTCTGGGGGTTAGGAACTCTTGCTCTTTGCCCTAAATTCATTTCTCCTCAGTCCCCTTTGTTTCTACAATTCCAATGATTGTGTTTGAAAAAACATTGTGTGAGAAAAACAACATTTGAGTCTTCTTTGCCTTGGTTCTTTCTCTCACACCTTCCATACACTCTGTCATCAGATGATGGAGACTCTGCTCTCATAAGAACCTTCTCCTTGCCACCACCACCACCACCAGCTTCACTATCACCTCCTTACATTCTACCTCTGTTTGCAACAGTCTCCCAATTGGCTTTTGTGCTTCCTGTTCCTCTTGCCTGGTCTGCTTTTGTGCCAGGCATCTGCCTGGCTCCTGCCTTACCCTCTTTAGGTCAGAACCTCCCTCCTTAAAGTTCCAGGTCACTTGCCTTCTTCTAGGTGTGGTCTCTCCTCACAGATGACTCCCCTTCATGCTTCATTTGACATATCTCATCATGGCTCATTCCCCATTGCTCTTGCCATTATCTGTCAACCTTTGACATTTTGCTTCTTTATTATCCGTCCCTTTTTGAATATACATTTTGGGAAATTCCAAACTCACTGCTATTGAGTTGATTCTTACAGTCACCCCACCAGACAAAGTCAAACTGCCTCTGTGGGTTTCTGATGGTACGAATATTTAGAGAAGGAGAAAGTCCCATCATCCTCTCCCAGAGTGGATGACAGATTCAAAGTGTGGAACTTGAAGTGGGCAGCCTAACCATGAGGTCCTGGAATGTTGTCTGCTTATTCACTGTTGTGTTACTAGCATCTAGAATACTCCAAGACACACTGTAGGCAGTTGAGAGAGTCATTGACTGTAAGAATGGATATAAGACATGTGACAAAATAAATACATTGGCATCTATTATTTATGAACTGAAACAAGACTAATAAATGGGCTCTAATGGGTTTTGGGCCTCTTCCTTTCCTTAACGGAACATAGCATTAGGGCAAAACATGGGGACACATGAACAACTTCAGCTTCATTACACCCTTACAGAAGTGGTGAGTTAATATATTTCCTCCTATCTGAAAAGCACATTCACTTTGGGGCTGTTTTCAAATCATCAGCAAGACTCTCCTTCGATTATACTGCTCTCCAAATCCCAGCACATTTGAAATCACTTTCCAGTCTGTAAAAGTCATCAGGGCATCTTTAATCCATCATAATCTTCAATGGCAAAGGACCTGTGTGAGTGGAGACATAGTTATGATTACAAGCAGGATGCCAAGAACTGGAGTTGGCTGGGTGAGAGCACACCATGATACCAAGGGAGCTTTAAGACAGCTGGTAGGAAAATAAGGGGTATGCATGCAACTGTGAACAAGGGGTGAGTGGAAATGGGAGACTCCCCAAAGAGAGAAACTTAGTACATGTAGATACAACTGCACGGCCAAAAAGTTACCATTTTACATACTTAACTTATGATTTTCACTGTGATGATGATGAGTGAACAAGAAGGAGAAATCTGTCTGTTTAAAAGAGATGACTCATCCATGTCTTCTTTTAAATAGATCTTGGGAGCATTCTCAAGTGAATTACCTCACTCACCTCATGAGACCAAGAAATATCCAGAAGACTAGCACAAAGCCAAGCCACAGCTCTTTCATGGGGGCCAACACATCATGATGACACCTTTTCAAGGCTCAATTCCTGTTTTTCCATCCCAGGGGCTCCTCCCAAGAAGGAGGTCACAGATACCTCCCTGGGATCAGAAGTGAGTACTTTCTATCTTGAGATGGAGAGTGTTGATGTGACTGGAGTGAGGGAGTCCTCTGTCCTAACCCAATGGAACATGGTCTTTAGTTATAAAAACAATGAAATGAAACACATTTTAGACATTTTCCTTAAAATGCTTGCTTTTGGTAGAATGCAGGTACTCACCTTCCAATGTTGTATTTCTCAATGTATTCATTTTCACAATAAGCTGTGCTTATTCATTATTTTCACCAAATAAGATTTCTTTAAAGTGGGAAACCCTTCTTGTGAAAATTTTGATGTTGATGAGATGAAGGTGTGGGAAAGCTCTGGGAACGATCATCAGGAATGGCCCAAAAGAGGGAGATGTAGAAAAACAGAGTGATGGTTACTCATCTTTGATGGGTCAGTCACTGATGACCTGTACATAGCATTTGATTCACTACAAATCACACCCATGATGCTGAAACTCCATGGGAATGTGGCTGTGCCACTGTTTTGTTGGATTAGATAATTCTAGAAAACAGGTGGCCTAGAAGCTGTAACTGAGAAAACTTTTTGGTTATGGGCTAATGAAACCTCAAATGTTCTGCGTGAGTTGTTTCCCTCTTGGTATTTGAGTCCTAGACCTTAGTTGTCTGGAAAATCTCCAAGGACCCTGCACGTAATGAGCCCCCATAGAATAAAATGGCAGGTTCAGGGAACAGTTAATGAATATCATGAGTATTATTACAGGCAGAGCTTACTCTACACCCTGCCCGAATGAATCCTCACAACCTGAATGACAAAGAGCACCATGATAAGTGAAGACGTTGAAGTTGTCAAGAATTTCATTTTACTCTGATCCACAATCAACATCAATGAAAGTAGCTGCTCAGAAATCAAGGAAGATATGAATTGCATTGGGTAAATCTGCTGCACACGACCACTCTAAAATGTTGCAAATCAAGGAGGTAGCTTTGATGACTCAATGGCACTAACCCCAAGCCAAGGTCTTGTCAATCACCTCACATGCATGAGAGAGCTGAACAATGGAAGGGAAGATGGAAGAGTTGTGCTCCAACTGTGGTTTGGTGAGGAATCTTGCATACATAATGGGGCTTCCACAATTTTGCGAAAAATGGAATGAAAAGAAAATCGCTAATTTCCCACACATTTTGGAAGGCTTCTTGTACCATGGACTGTCATAAAAATGAATGAGTGTGTCTTAGAAGACATACAACTAGCATTCTCCTTTGAAAGAAGGATGGCGGGACTTTGACTCACTTACTTTGGATATGTCACTAAGAAAACCAGTCCCTAGAAAAGGACAGCATCTTTGTTGGCAGAGGGTCAACAAAAATGAAAGAATGAGATGAAATTATACACTACTGCCACCAAAACAAACACATACCTATGAATGATCATGGAACAAGGTCAGCGAAGGTTCATTTTGTCCTGCACGATATCTCAACAATTAGTGTAGGGTCAGTGATTTCCAGTCACCACCAGAGACCTCAGACTGGAGGTCCCTGCTTTTATCATCCCCCTCCCTTATTGGATACATTGATTCATTTTCCAGATGGACCAGTTGGATGCCCTGAGAAAGCACCTTTCCTGACTCCACCCCACCATCATGCAGCTTCTTTTATACCTGTCCATTCCCTTGTATGCTGGGACAATATCTGCAGTAAAAAACAGCTTTCACCTCTCATGCTCACCAAGGAGGCACATTGTGATTGAGTCAACGCGGACTTATAACAACCTTCTGTGGGTTTCTGAGACTGTTGATGGTAGTATAAAACCCTGTCTTTCTCCCCAGGTTTGCTCTTGGCTTTGAACTGTTGACCATGTGGATAGCAGCCCAACTTGTAAACATTACACCCACAGGGGCTCTACCTAATTGCTATCGTCCCACAGGACTTCGTGATCCAGCTTAAACATGTGTTGAAGCCTTCACTCTGCCTAAGCTCCTTACCTGGCATCTAAGCTCATTTGAATTCCACCCTGTTTGATGATCCAGCTCTTGCCCTATCATTTTCACCATCTCTTCTACCCCACCTACCTTCGACCCTGGACTAGGCCTCTTGACAAGAACATGCCCAGTGCCCTTTTACCTTGAGGCTTTCCATCAGTGTGACTTTTTGCTACCAAAGTCTCCTCACTCCTCATCTGCCACCGCCACCCAGCTTTCAGTTCGAAGCACTGCGGTGGCTAGCAAGCTGCTTTGATGCTGGAAGCAAAATAACTGGTACTTCAAATATTGGTAGAAGCATGATGCTAGGTGGGCTTCAGGTACATTTTCAGAGGCGACAGACTGGGAAGACAGGCATACAGAACTACTTGTCAAAATGACCCAATGAAGATGTTATGCATCCTCAGATAAAATATTGGAAGATGAGTCTCTGAGACTGGAAATCACTCCCATCACACAGTGCCCCCAATAAGCAGCTGGCACACGCCAAGAATCATCAAAGATGTAGGGCTGGGCAATAATGTGTTGTAATTCAGAGGTGTGCCTTGAGTTGGGGCTGACATGGTGGAACTGAGAACAGGATGCAGTTAAAATTCACATTCCCCTAAAGCTTTTCTGGCTTTTCTCCTGCCAAGATCAATATATTCTGCTGCCTTTAAGGCTTCATGAAAACACATTCAAGTATGCTCTGTGTTGTAGTTACACAATTTCATGTCAACTTGATAAATAAGTGTAGGAGTGGAATCTAGCCTGTCAATCAGGTCACAGCCTGATGATGTCTCTTTGTGGGTCTGGCCTTCTTATGAAGATTCTGAGAACTTCCTCTATTCCTGTTCACAAGTCACATGGAGACTTACTGAGACCTGCAAGAACTCTCTTTCTCTCTGCTATACCTTCCTGTTACAAAGCCACACTTAGAGAGCTGAGGGAGCCACATGGAGACCCACACCAGTGTTGAGATGCTTCCACCGTCATTCCACCGTCATTGGACCCACAAGAATTTACACCCACCAGCCTGTAATCTTCTTGCATTTTTCATCATTGCATGTGACTGCAGGGGTCTGAAGAAGGATTTATGGCCTAGTATTGGACTTAGGGGCTAATATTAGACTTTTGGACTTGATATGACCTGGACTGGGATCCTTGCTGGATATAGAATTACTTTTTGATAGAAGGCTGTCTTACACATATGAGGGTCTCTGAATATTTCTTTAGTCAGTCTGGACTAATACATTTGTATGTGAGCATGTCTCTTTCCATTTAGAGGAGGGAGGACCTCTTTAGCCCGAGACAATTACTTGCTCATCTTTTGACCCTATCTCCTTGTTGTTTGGAATGTTCTCCAGAAGAAGACACAATTTTCACCTCTGTACCCATGAATGTACACTTTCTTGGAAATGGGAGCTTTGAACATGTCATTCATTAAGTTACCATGAGGTCATAGCAGAGGAAAGGTATGTCCCTTACCAATCTGAGTGGTGGCCCTACAAAAAGAGGAGACACAGACACAGAAGGGCTATGGCCATGTGGAGACGGGGATTAGAGAAACATATCTATAAGTCTAGGAACACCAAGGATTGCTGAAAGCTACCAGAAACCAGAAGAGAGCCATGGGGCAGATATGGTCTCAAAGTTTCCATAAGGAACCAACTCTGTTGAGATGTTCATTGACTGGCCTTCTTACCCCCAGAACTCTATGGAGTCCAATTCTACTCTGATGTACATGGGTCACTATGACTCGGCATCAACTTGACAGCATTCGATTCTAAGAGTCACTGAGTACTGCAGACACTGAGAAAGGTCTGACAGTTTACTTGCACAGTGTTAGCCATTGAGATAGTATAACAGGCTGAGCCCCGATGGCGTAGTGGTTGTGCGCAGGACTGCGGCCCACTGGGATGGAGGTTCGATTCCAGCTCCACGGAGCAAAGGCTGGGCCTCCTACTCCCACCACCTGAGGGCAGTGATGCCCCCCCTCCCCCAAAAAAAATTAAAAAAAAAAAGATAGTATAACACAGCCCTATTCTGATACACATGGGTCACCGCGGCTCAAATCTGACTGGGTGGTGGCTAGTGGTCTCCAGAACCATGAGACAATGAAGCTAATGATTGAGGGCATTTGTCTTGTGGTGCTTGTTTATATAAAGCCCAAGACACGAGGAGCTTGACTCGGGTCTGTGGTTCGGAACTGGGGAAACAAACCAGTTGTCACTGAGGTCATTACAGCTTAGCGTTCATTCGGCTTTTCTCTTGTTGATCTTTCAGAGTCAGGTTACCAGTTCATTCTTCCATGGCACCTCTGAATGGACTCAAACCTCCATTGCTCTACTAGCAGTCAAGTGCATCAACCATTTGTACTACCCAACAATCCTGCCAGAACCCTCTTGTTGCTGTTAGAAGCACATGAGTTGATTCTGACACATAGAGACTGACCTTGTGTACAAGAGAACAAAACAGTGCCTGGTCCCGGTCACAATTATGCTTATGTTTGAGCCCATAGTAGTAGCCACTGTGTCAATTCATCTCATTGAGGACCTTTCTTTTATCCCACTGTCCCTTGACTTTACCAAGCACAATTTGTACTGACAACATGTCCAAAGCATGCGAGATTAAGTCTTGGCATCTTTGCCTTTACGGAACATTCTGGTTATACTTCTGCCAAGAGAGAACCATGGCAGCGTTGAAAGCTAATGAGGATGGGGTGGGGGAAGGATTTAGATAAAGCACATCTTTCCATATGAATATTCATGCTAAATCCACGACACTAAAATATTTGCTGGACTTTCACTTTCTAAAAATACACACCATCAAGGTCTACTTTCAGTAGTGGCAAGTCCAACATGGACTCCCAGCTGTGCTTGTCCAACCAGTTAGACTCCATTCCCCTTCAGCTCCGATATGGCAGAGAGTGTGTACTGATTATGGACTGATCATTAGAAGCCTCGACTGAGGGAGGCTTCTGGAGAAAGATGAAGTTACACTCATATTAGGATGTCAAATGAGAACTTGAATGAAAAGAGCTACTGATCCAAAGGTGGGGGGTGGGGAAAGGGGGAGGTTTCCAACAAAACCCAGGGGCCCAGCTGTAATGGAGAGGCAGATGCTGACTTTCAGAGGGGCTGGTCGTGTGTGCCTTGAATTACAGGCAATTATCGGTGGGCCCGCTGTTTGCGCTAAAGAATTCAGAAACGCGGCAAAGCGAAATCCGATCTGTTAGAAGGGAAATTCTGCGGCATCTTTGATTCCTATGCCAACTCCACTGGCTGTGCACCTTCTCATCGCGGAAACCCATCTGCTTTTTGCAATCTTGGAAGACAGTTGTTGGTTAAGGGTCCACTGGGGGCAGACTTCTCTAACAGGACACATCTTTCAAAATGTAACCTCCAAAAGATCTCCAACTCACTACAATGGAGTTGATTCTGATTCACTGTAGGACAGGCTAGAAAAGCCCCCGTGGATTTCCCAAACTATCACTCTGTACCAGAATAGAAACCCCATCTTTCTCCTGAACAGCACCTGGTGCTTTTGAACTGGTGACTCCTTGGTAGCAACCCAATGTGTGACCAGGGCTCCCCTTGAAATGCTGAGTGATTAAAAGGATAGGGGGAAAAATGCCATCACTGTTGTGCAGGAAGTAATGTGTAGACAAAGGAGGAGTCAGCATTTGTTTTGTACGAGCTCACTGTGAGTGCTGTTCAACAAATTGATTTGGGGGTGTCATAGATGATGTCTTCAAAGAAAAATTATGTGTCTATTTATTCCCTTTCAGTGTGAATGGTTGTTGTTAATCACCCACCCTCAACTTGGGGCACAATGGAAGGAAATGTTGCCGAGGCTGTGAGTGACTGTAGCCAGAACATTGTCATTGGGAAGATGTTTATTCAGACACAGACTCCACGCCTTTCTTCCTAGCCGTTCTTCATTTGTAAGTTCTGCTGAAACCTGTTCAGCATCTTAGCCATGCAATAGACTCCTGACAGACACGTGGGGGCTCCACAGGGAATGCATTGGCTGGTACACTAATCTGAGTCTTTTGCATGAAAGGAGAGGATTCTACCATGAGACCACTAATGGTCCTTTGTGTTAATTACCTTCCACTGTGTTACTGAGGTAGGAATCCTGGACCATATATGTAAGCATTGGGCTGTTAACCACCAGATGGGCAGTTCAAAAGCACCAACCACAGGAAGCTTTCTGTTCTCGTAAAGAGTTTTGGTCTTGGAAACCTACAAGAACAGTTCTCCCATGTCCTATAGGGTCACTATACATCACGTCAACCTGATGGTTGTGTGTTTGGCGTATATTACTGGGTCATTCTCAAAGTGGTATGTCTATACATGAACATACTAAACACCCGAGCATACATACATTCCTGGAACAATAAAAGAGGTGCAAGCAATTAAAAGTGTTCTTTGAAACCAGGCTGGTTAGAGAGCATTGGTCTCCACTCCACACCCCACTGCCCTCCCATGTAATGTAGCTCAACTTGGACTTAGCAGAGTCACCTCTGCTCATCACCTCTGCTCATCAGTTGTCCTCCTTCTGAGACCTGGACACGCTATACTTCCACTTGGGTGGAATGAGCTTACCGAGTAAAGAAAACAGAAGGCCAATTGGACTGTTCGGTGGCATAAACTGGGCTCTGTTTCACCTCTGTATTTTGACCTTATGAAAATCATAATGCATGTTCTGGTTTCAAAGTTTTTTTTGTCTTTCTTTTTGATATTTAACACAATAACAAGGCATTGTTACTCCATCAACTTCAGGATCATTAGTTTAAAATGCCTCCAACTATTGAACCGTTTCTCAACTTTCTTTCTTAGTCTCTGTTTCAATGTCTAATTATGCTGAGGCTCAAAGCCCCAAGGGCTCGTGTACTTCCCACATTTCTAAATATACTCCTTAAGTGAGTTGTTGAGTGAGCTTAAATGATGGCCAGTGATCCTCAGGAGAGAACCATGCATACATGCACACCCACACACATAGACCCATATATTACACATATAACCACATACCCACCTACACACATGCATACACATGCCTACATCCACTCATACACACACCTACATACATACACTCACACGCCTCTATACACATAGCCATATATATATACATACCCAAATATAAGTGCACAAACATACATATATTTACATGCACATATTCATACAGAAACATAGATATACTCTTATACACACAACCACATACACCCACACACGTATGCATGCCTGAACACACATTTTGACACATGCATACATACATATATGCATACAGCACACAAACTCATGCATAGACACACCCATATACCCATACCCACAGGGACCTCATACCTAAACACACACCTACACACATTCATTTGTGCATACAGACATATGCATACATGCACTCATAGACATCTCTAGGAAGCCCTTTCAGGCCATTGGCTATCTCACTTCTCTGGCCTTTCCCTGTCGCAGGCCCCAAGCACAGGTCGCCTGGCCCTGACAGCATTGTCCCTAAGATGCCTCCCTCCTCACCTCTGCTTCACTGAACAGCACTGCTGCCTCAAAGGAGCCCTCACTTGGTGTAAAACAAAGTTTCCATCTGTGCAGTAAACCGTTCTTCTTGATACACAAAAATGACATACAGGGTGAATCCCAAAGCACCACAGTCTTGGCTGAAAGAAGCAGAGGGCGATAAGTAAGGCGTTTCCCTTTTCATGCCCCTGTTAGACATTGCCGGGAATGTGCTCTGCTGATTGTCAACTGGAATCCATCAGGCCCAATCACAAATGGAAGACCAAGAGTGTTTATTACCATAAAACAGAAAAGAATTCTTGCTCACACCATTGCGATTTTGTTTTAGAGTATAGTAAAATTTTGGGCACCTTCTCTACCCTCGCTAGCTTCTTTCTTTGGCTTTTATGTGGGTAGTGTTGTTGTAATTTCTCTGTTCAAATAAAGTCTGTAGAAAGCCACAAAAGGAGATCTGGACCCTAAAGCTTAACGGATTCTGGAAAGCAGCTGGCTTGTAACATGAGTCATTCCAGCCAAAGCTTTCTCTTTTGTATGTTTGTCTTTGACCTAAAGAGGGGGTTATTGGATGTCTTGTGGCAGGTGCTGTGGGATTAAGGAGGTAGTTGGTCAGAAACAAACTTTGAATCAGGGTTTTTTTTTAATAGTTTACTAAAGTAAATATGATCGTTAGCTTAATCCCCCATATCTCACGTGAGGTTTACATTTAATAGTGAGGTGTAAAAAACTTGGTTGGCATGTGTGCCTTTATTTGAGGATAGGTCTCTGTGCCCTGCTCCAAGACTTGTACACATGGATATGCTTTACAACATTTTCAGTGAATGCTACTTATCATTATACAGCTGATCCCCAAACTCAAATATATACTGTACACGTTTCCTTTTCTCCAAGGAGGAGGTTCAGAAATACATAGCAGGAATCCTTTCTTCAAAGTAAATGTTAATAAAAATCACAGAATGGATGGAAGTCTTCCTAATTTCTGAGACTCAAGGGCATTCTTAGAAACCCTAGGGGTTACACTTCAGGCTGCTAACTGTAAGGCCAGCAGTTCAAAACCACCAGCTAGCTCCAGAAGAGAAAGGAGAGGCTTTCTACTTCTGGAAAGAATTGCAGTCTGAGAAGCCCAGGGAGCGCTGTTCAACAGGGTCTCTATGAGGCAGCATGGGCCCAATGGCAGTGGGTTTGGTTTATTTTCACGAAGGGGCTGCTCATGGAGCATTGCGGGTACTTCTTTAGGAAGGCAAAGTAGCCAGGCGGTGGGGGGTTCTGCAGATGTGACAACTGAGGGGAGAAAGTTAAAGACGGCGAGACCTGACAGAGGCTTGGGAAGGTTTAAAAAATCTTCATGCTGAATGAAGGCAGCACCAAATATTGGCATGGGTGGCTTGGCTTGCTTCATCTAGCCGTCGCCGGGAGAGCAGGGAAGAGGAAGCTGCAGAAGACACCTGTCTCTGTCGCCTCTCGCCTCCTGGTTCATCCTCTCAGTTTTCAAAGTAACCCAGAGGCAATTCTCTGTGGTTTGCTTGAGGTGGAGGTGAAACTCTCGAATAAAACAAATAAACAAGTGACTACACTAATGGAGCCTGTGATCCTCTTCAGTAGTATTTTTTTTCTTCTAAAATTGTGACTATTTCTCATGGAAATGTAGTTTCTAGACAGCCAAGAAAGAAATATTTGTTTCTATGGAAACTTCTAGAAGGTTCTGACCTCTTGTCAGGATCCTTTGTGAAGGATAATGGGGAACACTGCTCCTTTCTTCCTCTTCCCATGTCCCGCCCGAACCACATGGAAGATTCATTGCTAGCTTCACTAGGGACGGGTGCGGGTGGGGACTGAGGTCTATTGGTGATGTCATGCTGACTAGAGGTAACAACAGGGGTGGTGGTGGGGTGGTGCCGGTAAGGCAGTCAGGAGCACCTGCAACTTTGGGCTTTTCTCCAGAGGAAATTCCATCCTGGAAGTCTCTGCACGCACTGTGCCCCTGGGTTTAGGGCAAACCCATTCCCCGCCACTTCCATTGGTAAGGTGGGATTGTGTCCTGGAGCCAGATAACTGTCTGGAGTGGGTCAGGTGACTCTAGGAGCCAATCTGTGCTTCACTTTCTTCATCAATAAAATGGAGCTGATAATAGAGTTTGTTGTTAGGAAAGACCAGTCCCTGGAGAAGGACATCAAGCTTGGTCAAGGGACAGCGAAGGAGAGGAAGGTCCTCAAGGGGGTGGATGGACACAGAGGCTGAAGCAGGCTCTCAAACCTGAGAGCGACCATGAGGATGGCGTGGGATTGGGCAGTGTTTCTTTCTGCGGTGCATCTGGTCGCTATGGGTCGGACCAACACGATGGCCCTTAACAACAGCCATACCAGGTGAGGACTGTCTCGAGGATTAAACAAGTTATTATTTGCTAGGCGTCTGGGACAATGGCTGGCATATAAAAACCAAACCCTTTCCTAGCCACCTCACAGACATCAGAGAGGAGCTCTGCTCCACAGAGCTTTCCGGGCTGGTTCTCAGAAGCACATCACCAGGCCTTTCTTCTGAGGCACTTCTGGGGACTCAAACCTCCAACCGCTCAGTTAGCAGTTAACTCCAGTAACCATGTTTTATATATATATATATATATATATATATATATATATATATATATATATAGACACTGCTGTCTTCCCACCCGCCATGGGGGAAATTTTCTTTTTGTGTGTGTACTAAGCAACACCCACAGAAACTCCAAGTGTGCTGAGCATGCAGCTTACCTGTGATTCAGTGTGTGTATGTGTGTGTGTGTGTGAGAGAGAGTGTATGCATATATATATATAAAACCTTCCTGCCATTCAGTCGAAGCTGACCCATAGCAATCCTATAGGCAGGGTACAATGCCCCTGTGAGTTTGGCGACTGTAACCCTGTATGGAAGTTGAAAACCCATGGGACGGCTGGTGGTCTTGAACTCCTAACCTTAAAAATCACAGAACAAGTGTAACCAGTAGACTACAGGGTGTCTGCATAGCATAAAAAGACATGGAGGGAACCATTTCCCACCTGCCCTCCCCAAGGCCCACTGCTGTGTGTGAGGCTCTCAGCTGCTCTCCCCTCGGGGGCGGGGGGGGGGCGGGTAGACAGCCTCTTCTGTGTTCTTCCTCTGCCTTAACCTGAGAATTCTTCTGAAGTCCTCCCCAGATGCCCCTGCTGTTATCTGAAATCCTGGTGGTCTTGGGCCACAACCCAGTCACACTTCAAGCCTGGTGATTTGCATTGAGAATATCTGCTTCAAAAGAACTTTGTGACGTGTTAAAGGGCATAGACTCCACGTTGAGGACTAAGGGCTCCCCAACTCGATCCAGAGCATTTTCAACCATCTGGCAACCAAACTGGCAACTCTCCTCACTGCACAGGCCCTCCCGAGTGAGCAGCGGCAAGGGAAGCCCAGGGAGTGAGTCCATCAGTCACTCTCCACAGGTCCCTGTTTCCAGACCTCAGACCCAGAACCCCAAGATCACGGGGAGGCCGTGATGAGTTTTGCCCACTTATTACCTTGGTACTTAGCATAGCTGACCTAATTGTAAATGTGTATAACACAATGTGTAACTGTGGCTGCCTTGTTCTAAGCTTATACATTTCCTTCGAAGTTGACAATCGGCTCTTGGGAGCGCACCCCAGCTTGAAGCCCAGATATGGATGTGGTCAGTAGAAGTCCTTCTTCTCCCTGTGGAATGCACTCCTCCACACAGCAAGGGAAGAGGGTCAGCGGAGGCAGAAGGCAGCATGGCAGTGGGATCGGAGACCATGCCAGTCACCCTTGTTCCACTGCAGGCTATGCAGGCACTTGGGCAGCTCAGGTAGCATACAGAATGGGCAGGGCAGAGCAGAGGAGGGCTTTCCTGCAATCCCTGTTTATCCACCTGAGTAGCCCAGGTCTATGGAGACCTGGGGTTTGCCCACTGCCCTGTCTGTCCCCTACCTAGAGAGGCACTCAGATACAAACAGCTTGAGCATGGGATTGTGTGTGTGTGTGTGTGTGTGTGTGTGTGTGTGTGTGGTCTGTGACTTAGACACCCTATCAGCATTGTCTGGTCAACATGACGGACTAAAGATGGGAGGCAGAGAAAGGTGAGTGTCTGTGGGTACCAGGAATTGGGGGCACCATGATTTATTCTATTTGCAAATAAAGATCTAAAGCAGTGTTTCTCAACCTGTGGGTATTAATCCTTTTGGGGGGACCCGATTCATAACAGTAGCAAAATGAGTGTTGAAGTAGCAATGGAAATAATGTTATGGTTGGGGGGGCCCCCACACCACGAGTAACTGTATGGACGGGTCGCAGCATGAGGAAGGCTGAGAACCACTGACCGAGAAGGAACCTGGCATCAGAGGATTTTGAGCCTGCTGCTGGGAGAAGGGCCGCTAGACCGCCCCTCTCTCCTCCCACTCTCCATCAGACTCGGGTGGGGCTTTCTGCTCCCGCTTCCTGCCATTCTGCTATGCCTGCCCCTGGATAGATGGGGAAGGAATAGCAATAGCCATAAAATAATATTTAATATAGCAATAAGGCTTTTTTTTGGGGGGGAGGGTGGAGATACTAAAGAGGGCAAGAAGAAAGAAAAGGTTTGAAAATGATGGTGGCAACAATTGTACAACCATGCTCGATCTACATTGAACTATGGATTGTTATAATATCTGTAAGCGCTCCCAATAAAAATGGGGGACCAAAGAGCTACACTCTCATTCACTCACAGGGGCAGTGCTCCCTTATGCTACAGAGATGCTATGACTTGTCATTGACTCAGTGGCAGTGAGGTGGGTTTTATTTTAATTTGGGGGGGGGCTTTATGTATTTATTTATTTGGCCTGACACATGGCTACATTGCCAAAAGATGACGTTTTCCTGATTCCCCAACAACAAAGTGTTTCCATACACTTAGATTCTGGCCAATGACTTCTGAGTAGAAACATGGGCAATGTCCACATCATGCTCTTAAAAGGGTACCCCCCCCCCTTTGGGCTAGAATGTGCATGTGCTGTTGGGAAATGGAGCAGCCATTCTATACCACAAGGGAGGAATCAAGTGGTGAGGGCAGCAGTTCTTCAGCCTAGAAGAAGTCGGATTTCTGAAGTTAGTGAAGGTGCCATGCCGACCCAACCAGGCATCTGTCAGAGAGGAACACTGCTGTCTGGCTTACCCCATGGTCCTTTGTACTATGTCTGCTAAGCCAACCAAACCAGGAACCCTCACGGAACATAATTTATCTATCTGCCTGCTGTTAGTCATCCAGTTTCTTTAGCCTTCTTGTGTGCATGCAGTCAAATAAAGAGAAAGGAAGAAGGCAGGGATATTGATGCATTTAAGTTGTGGTGCTAGTGAAGACTATTCGACACACTGTGAATTTCCAGAAGAACGAATGAACTGCTTTTAGGAGAGATGCAACCACAATGCTTCTTCTAAGGGAGGATACTCTGGGTTCATCCACAGCAATGAATGTTACGGTGGGTGATGAAGAGGGTCTGCAAGAATGAAGGGAATGCCCTGGAGACAGTTTGACATATGAGTCAGAGCAATAGTCTCCAAGGTGCCCATGGCCATGAAAATAATGTAGGACCAGGTCTGAGTCAGAGTCCAGTGGACGGCTGCTGAGAACCGTGGCCTCTACTGCATGCCTGGGTAGAGGAGGGTCATTTAGCAGTCCCCCAAAGACTTCACAACACTTATTTTAACATTAAAGACTCCTCTGCCTAACCATGTTTGTTTTGTTGTTGTTGTTCATCTTTACGAATGTGCCTCTCACACTTTTCCCCAATTCAACGTTTTACTGCGTACCACTGACTGACAGTCACAGGAGGATTGGCTGTGCTAGTCCAGTCTTTGTGTGTGTTTTTGTTTTTATCATCAAGAGCACTTCCCATCCTGCCTGTAGCCATGAACCAATTTGGATCTCTATGTAGTTGCCATTTCTGATCTTTTTATCTAAACGAAGTCATTTCGTACTCACCCTTCAGTGATTTATTTGCTCAGTGTCATGTCTTCAGGTTACATCCATTCTGAAGCATGTATCAAGAGTCCACTTCTCTTTCAGGCTGAAGAGTGTTTCATTGTACATATGTCCCTGCATCTAATTCTTGCACCTTCTCAAATAGTGAGAATCTAGTCAGGTTCTCGTCCGATGCAATTGAGCTAATGGTATTTTATTAACACACCAAGAGGAATGGCTTATTATGTTTGTTGCTGTGCTTGCTTCCTTTTAACTCCAATGTGAATTGGATTCACCTTTGAAACTGGCATGTGAAAGGTTGCAGGTTGATAATATAATCGGCTTTGGACTTGACGTGATATTCTAAACAACCAAACTCACTGCCATCGAATGAATTCTGACTCATGGGGACCCTGTAGGGCAGGGTCAAACTTTGGGGTTCTAAGACTTTATTTACTGGAGCAGAGAGCCTTATCTTTTCCCCATGGGGCACCTGACGTGTTTGAACCACTGACCGTATGCTCAGTAACTCAGTGGATAACCCCCAGCACCACCATGGATCTCCCTTGTATTCTTTCTCATTGCCATCGAGTCAGTGCTGGCCTGTGCAAGCCCTGTGGGTTTCCGAAATGGTAACTGTTTATGGTTTCAAAGACTCCAGGCTTTCTCCTGTGGAGTTGCTGATGGTTTTGATCTTCCGACGGTGCATATGGCAGTCCGGCAGGTAACCAATAAATCACCGTGTCTCCTCATCCATAGTCTAGCAACTTTAAAATTCCTTTCCCTAATTGCAATTGTACCCTCCAAAGAGCATTCATAGGCTGAGGCATAGCCACCATATCTGAAACATTATCAAGAGAAAAAGATTTGATTTTCAGAAATAGGCAGATGCCATCAAAGAGGGAGACTAGTGATGAGAGGTTGAGCTAATGAAGCTTAGCAATATTTGTCCGGGTCAAAACTGAGTTGTGCTCCACATGTAAGGGGTTTGTTTTCCTTGCTTACCCAATAAAATGACTCAAAATCATTTCAATATAGGAGTTTCAAAAATGCATACTAGTGGCACACTAAGAGTAATGGTAGAATGTTCTTGCACTACTACTTTGAAGGATGCTGAAAGTAGATATGTGTTCACTCTAAACTATGAAGTTAAAAATCAGGGTTATTACTTTCTGTTTGTAATCTAGACACTTCTTCCATTCATTATGTTTTTTTTAAGTGAGAAAGAACTCCATTTAGGAAATAAATGTCTAAAGATGTCTGCAAAGTCCATACTGAAATCATTGGGCATTAAATGAGCAATTGCCCTGTGTATGCATTTAAAACTCTCCATGGTCTGGTCTCAGACAGTCTGGGCAGGCTCATCCACCCCCAGAACTTCCCAGGCCCACCCCAGGTCACAGAGGACAGTCATCAGACCCTCAAACACCCTGTAATTAACTGCTCACTGCTGGATTAAGTCAGCCCTCGCTCCATCTCCTCACTTGTCTCAAGAATGAATTATTCCTCAATTTGAGTTTTCACTCCTTTTCATCCCAAAGCTGAGTTATTCAGACTGACTTAGATTAGGTTTCTACCTCAAGTTTCCTATCTGGATTCCAGCACACTGGCTGTCAGTCTTGTCATGTTGGAGTGAGGCTGACAGTTATTTCACTGGTATTTCTTATACCAGCACGTCAACTGTGGTGAATAGACTTAAACAGAGTTTTCAAACTAAGACAGACTAGGAAGAAAATACTGGCAGCTGACTTCTAGAAGTCAGCCAGTAGTAATCTCTTAGATTCCAACAAAACCTTGACCTGATGTAGGTTGAAAGATATAGAAAATACCCAGTGCCAGATATAGTGGGGTCTTAAAGGCTTGAAGATAAACAAAAGGCAATCTAGCGGAGAAGCAACAAAGTCCACGTGGAAGAAGCGCTGCGGCCTATGGGATCAGGAGGTGTTGATGGGATCAGGTATCAGGCATCAAAGAACAAGAAGTCATATCATTGTGAACGAGGGGGAGTGCGGAGTGGGGACCCAGAACTCATCTGTAGGCAACTAGACATCTCTTTGCAGAAGGGAGGAGACAAGCCAGTCAGTGCACATTATAGTAACTTTCCTCTAGTTCTTTAATGCTTCCTCCCCCCACCCCACTCTTATGATCTGAATTCTACCTTTCAAATCCAGCTAGACCAGAACATGTACACTGGTACTGTTAGGAACTGGAAACACAGGGAATCCAGGAAAGATAAACTCCCAGGACCAATAATGAGAGCAGTAATACCAGGAGGGTAAGGCGACAGCAGGGTAGAAAGGGGAACCAATCACGTGGATGCACACGTAACCCCCTTGCTGGGGGATGGACAGCAGAAAAGCAGGCAAAGGTGACCAGATGTCCCACTTTTTAACAATTTGTCTGTGTCCCACAATATTTTAAAATAAAAATAAATATATTACAAAACTAATATATGTATATATAACAATACTATTTTTGCATTCTATGAAAGTTTTTGTTGCTCCATATAGACCAGATTTTTAATCAAGAACCCCTCCCTTCCCCCCAACCAGGCTGGGTCAATGGTGTCCCACTTAAAATCTGGTCACTTTGGAGGGAGACTTTGGACACTAGAATACATGACAAGATAATAATTTCTTATAAATTATTAATGGGTGGTAAGGGAGGGGAAAGAATGAGGAGTTAATACCAAGGACTTAAGTAGAAAGAAAATGTTTGGAGCATGCTAATGGCAACATATGTACAAATGCACCTGATGGATGGATATATGGCTTGTGATAAGAGTTGTATGAGCCCCCAAGAAAATGATTCAAAAAGAAAAAGAAACGAACATCACATATAAAAAAAAGAAGAAAATACCCAGTGCCCACACCACACAATAAAGAGCCTGAACAGAACGATGATCGTGAAGCTGACGCAGGACCAGGTGATGTTTTGGTCTCTTTTTTTCACGGGGCCTGCATGGGTTGGAGCTGACTTCACGGTAACCAGTCATCACAACATGCCGAGTTTAACCAAACTCCATGGCTCTGGCTCCTCTTGGAGCCCTCACAAGTGCTTTCACTGGGAGAAGACGGATGATTCTGACACAATTACATAGAGGCCATGAGAAAAAGGAAAGAACAAATGTTTAAGAAAGGGCAGGATTAGTTCTCAAATTAGACTCGAAGGATGAGTTCCCATAAGACGTCCTTTAAACAGGGAGAGTGGGCACAGGTGAACACGTGCACAGGAGAGAAAATGACAGATGAACAAAAGTGCACACACACACACACACAAACACAATCCCCAACTCACCGCTATCAGGTCGATTCTGACTCATAGCGACGCTGCAGGACGAGGTGGAACAGCCCCTGTGGGTTTCCCAAACAATAACTTTTCATGGGAGTAGAACGCCTTGTAGTCCTCTCTCAAAGAGGCTGTTTTTTCTCAAACTGCTAAGCTTGAAGTTAGCAGCCCAGCTTGTAACAACTACGCCCCCAGAACTCACAAAAATCCTTGTGCTGTCAAAAGGACTCCCACGCCCCGTTACCCTGCAGGACAGAGCAGCACACCGGCACACGGCAGGACATCTTCAAGGAAGCAGACCTCCAGGCTTCTCCTCAGAAGGGTGAGTGGCCTCAAATGGTCAGCCTGAGTCAGCCACCCAGCACTGAACCACTGCCTTGTTCTCACTTGTACTGCCACCGGGGAGACCAGGACGTGTCACAGTGACACAAGGTTAGTTCAGACGGGAGAAAGTTCCACCTTTTTTTCATGGAGCAGCTGGTGGGGGGTTTCAAACGGCTCACTTTGCGGCTTACAGCTCAACACCAAACCCCTACACCACCAGCCTCCCCTCCACCCCCACCCCGGGCCCCGACTGCACCACTAGGCCTCTGGAAAAGGACATATCCTCCATTACGGAGTTGATTTGGACTGAAAGACACCCAACAGGACAGACTAGGACTGCCCCCTGGGAGTTCCAGGACGGTCAGTCTTGGAGGGGAGCAGAGAGCTTCATCTTCCCTCCACAGAGAATCTGATAGGTTTGAACCCTCACCCTGGTGGTTAGCAGCTTGACGCTTAGCCAGTTGTATCACCAGGGCTCTTGGGAAATGATATCGCCACCCACTGCCATGAAGGCAATTTGAACTTAAAAACTGGGCCTGGAAATCCTTCAAAAGGCAGAAATGAGAATTTTGTGTATGTGTGTGTGTGTGTGTAGGGGTGGGGGACAGTAATTCACGATGAACACAGGAAGCTTAATGAGTCTGAGTGGTCTTGTCTTTCCTGTGCTCTGGGACAAAGAAGAACAAAAGCAAGCGGGGAACTTCGGGAGCAGTTACTAGAAGGTCTGCAGAGGCCAGAGATGACTGAGACCCAGCTGACATCCAGAGCCCGATGGGATCTTCAATCAAGCCCAATTAAAGCCATTTTCTGTGACTGAAAGCTTCTTGCTAAAGGTCAGAGAAGGCCGAGTTCCAGAGTGGAGAGCAGGAAGCTTGGTAGCTGGCGTGGGCCCATTTTCAGGTCGGTTCTGAATGACACCCTGAACGTCAGAGGGTCAAATTGCTTGGTTTCCAGTGAACACTGTGGTTGCACCTGCGGTAACCCACTGCGTCCTCATCTCTCCTGCTTATCTGATAACAGGCAAATGGGGAAAGGGCTCTTAATACCCCCCCAAAAGGGGAAGGTTGGTAATTAGCTATTCACCGCATGGAATCAGGCCAGGCCACCTAAGTCAAACAAGAAAAGCAATCTGGATCGTGTACTTTGGGTTGCTTCTTAACCCCGGATATTGGTATAGCGACTCTCGCCTGGATTTGAAGCGTTCATTTTGTTGTTTTGTTGTTTCTTTTAAAGGAAGGCAAAGGATGAAAACGGCCTCAGAGAGCCAGCTTTAGCTTCTTCTCAACAGCAAACAGAACCGTCGTTTTGTGAATGCTGCTTGATTCCAACTGGTCCCTGTCCGAGCTGACTCATCCCTGCCCAGGGAGGGGTTCAGCGCAGATTCCGGATGGCGAGGACCTCCTTTAGAAAAATGGGTGAAGTCCCTGCGAGAGCTCCCCAGAAATCCATCTCTAGAAACGGTGGCGGGTCTCAGTGGCCCAAGAGGCAGGAAAGGAGGCGGTGACGGGGAGCGGGGCGCTAAGCGCTGCAGCGATGGGACTTCTGCAAAAGCTGCCGCCCGCGCCTTATCAGCGCCGCGCAGCCCTGTGGTTTTCTCACTCTTGCAACCCGGCTCTAACTGCCGGTTTATTTTTCGACAAACAGGATGCCTCCATCTGAGGCTGGCAGCATCCGGGCTCCCTGCGAGAAAAGAGGTAGTGCGGCGCCACCCGCAGAGGCCAAGGCCCGACCAGAAGCCTCCCAAGAAAAGCGAAAGCCCCCGCAGGTGCAGATTCAGGAAGAGTGGGAAGGAAAACGGGGGTCAGGGGGTGGAGTGAAGCTTGCCTCCTATTCCCCCATCACCCCACTGCCCCTCTCCTCCAGCATCTTGGGGCAGCAACGAGGCTGTGAGTCAACATTTAGGACACCCTGTCACCGGCCTATAGGCACCAGGGGCTCTTGGTAAAATGCAGGCTAATTCAGCTTAAAGAGGTGTAGAGGGGCAAGTGCATAGCAACTGGCTGTTAATCCAAAGATGGCCATTGGAGCCTCCTCAGTAGCTCTGAGGCAGAAAGACCTGACCAGCTGCTTCCAGAAAGCTTGCAGGGAAGAAAGGCATCCGGAGCATTGTTCCCGTGTGGAACACACGGAGGGGTGCAGCACATTCCTGGAAGGCATCTCTCTGCCAACGACAGCGACTCAGCTGATTGGGAGTTGGTAACAAGTTCCCAGGTGATGTCCGTCCAAGGAGCACAGTTTAAACAGCCAGGGTTTGGGGCACTACAGCCCCATCATTTTAGCTAAATGTCTTGTTGGGAATCTGAATGATCTGTGAGCTCCTTGTGGGAGATTATGGTTAATCCGATGGATACCACGCACGTACTTAGCGCTGGGCTGTATTTACTCCCGAGGCTTGGGTTTAACACGAGCCACCTT